>PVJD01004242.1:0-141631 GCA_004026545.1 Mormoops blainvillei
GGAAAGGAAAGGAAAGGAAAGGAAAGGGAAGGAAAGGAAAGGAAAGGAAAGGAAAGGAAAGGAAAGAAAGGAGGGAGGAAGGGACGGAGGGAAGAAGACAAGTGAGAGAGGAAGGAATAAAGCCAAAATGTCAGTGACAGAATGAGGGATATGTGGATTAATAGCAACTTGATTTAATAAGATATAAGGTTTGACTGACTTCAAGGACAATCATTTGAAAAAAAGGGAAAAGTTTTCCAACTCGTTCAACACAAACGAGTAGCATCTTAAGGCTCTAAGTAGAAAGTTTAGGCAAATTGTCCTGATGCTTCTAATCATAAATTAGGCTCAATGGCTGAGAATTAGGAGAACATTTCCAGAATATCCTACAAGAAATTGTGATCTCGCTGAAGAAGGAATCAATTGCTTGATATGATTAGGAGTGACCTGTCACTAGAACTATTCAAGGAACACTTGAAAACACTCATGGAAGTGTTGGGGTGTGAACTTGGAGACAGGAATGTGGGGGGATATCCCATTTCAATTTAAAACAGAACAATCGAACATTTAAAAAAATATGTACCAGAAGCAGTCATCTCACTAAAAAGTACTTTAATTAATTTTTAAAAACCTGGTAATCGAAACATGTTTCATGATGTCAAAATGGTAAAACAGGAGCTAGAAAGCATAAGACATTGCTAACTAAGTTCACTTTCCTGCGCTGCTCTTTTATATTTGTACTCCAGAGTATGTCAGCACAGTCAGAAGAATCCTAAACATGGAGAAACTAAAGGGATCACCGCTCCCGGGGACTACTTTATGGACAAGGGAGGTAGAGAAAGACAGCCTAGAGAGAAATACACGCATGAAGAGGAAACAGACTAAGAAGGGGGCAGATGGGGAGATGAGTGTAATTAACATGCAAGTTATAAGTCCTGACCCTTTGCCAGGATCATAGCTCCACCGATAGCTGCGCATTTATTTGGACCAGTTAGCAACCATGCAGACACAGCACCAGACAGTGAACGGCATGGCTCCCCACCCAAACCCCAGTTGGAGAGCTGGTAACCTAAAGACACAGCAGAACGGGCTCCATTTAAATGTTCTCTAACTATGAGCAAAATAATGAGACAATGTCTCAGTCCCTTTCCATCGGCCATTGTTGGTGTTGTGGAAAAGACAAAGCAGCAAATGCCTTCTCCAAAGCTACCTCAAGCCCCTGGGTTTTTGCTGAAATGTCGTGTGATGTAGTAAAATAAAGTGACTTGGGGGGCCTAGACGCTCTCTCTTTTCTCTTGGGTCTTTGTGTCTTCATGCTAACCACCTTTATTTTTGCTGCTTTTGTTCTACAGACATTTTGCTGCCATGGTAAGGCAATGCTCCCTCTAGTTTGTGAGGAAAGGAAATCATCTATGTATGATGTCTGAGCGACTCGATTTTTGTTTTAAATAATTTCTATTCTATTTGGAATAACATTGACAAAATTGCTTTAAAACCTCCAAAACTCTTCCCACATGCTTCTCCCCCAAGCCCTCCCTGGTCATCTCTGCTTCCCTGCCCCCAAGCGCTTTGATCAAATAAGTGCTGGGGGTGATGCATGACAAGCATGTGCATGGCATGTAGTCACTGCCACAAACCCAAAGACACTCTGGTCATTCACACAGACCAATCAGGCTGCCCCACGATCAGATCTAGCACGTCCTCCCTGCCCCTGTGAGTACTTTTGCATTTGTAATTGTCTTGCTTTCCATTTTTGCCTCCGTCTCTACTGGTAAAGCAGTCCCTTTGATGAGAACCCACTGCTCTGTGAGTATTAACCCATGTTTGCATCTTCCCCAGAGGTCGCCATGCCGTTAGCCCAGGCATCCAGTAAGTTCCTGAGCAGGTCACTGCCAAAACCTTCGGTCAATTTAAATTAAAGTTTGAATACCATCTTCCTATTCTTGTACATAGTTCCCCTCTCAAAAGGCTTCAAAAAAGCCCCAATCCTGAAATAAATTCAAAGGCATGGACATCACCCTACAAACAGTATAAAATTTAACATTTCATTGACTTTATCCTCTCCCCAGAAATTCTCCTTTTTCTCTTTATTTCCTATGTTTCTTGGAGCTATAAAATTCCTTATTATCAAGGTATACCTTAGTTCATCAGTTTTTGATCACCAGTTATGCAGTGGGACTAGAGAACACAAAGATTAAAATATTGCAAAGTTTAGCTAACATAGATTCCTTTTCCTTTACCAACATGGAATCCAATTAGATAGAAGATATCAATAATATTTCTGTATTAACATTCCTCTCAGGTTTAAAAAAAAAACAAACTGCTCATACTATCCAAGATCAGGGTTTTAATCCTTTACTTTTTAAATATTCCAGGAGCTTCCACTTTGTTTCAGTACTACAGATGAACCTCTGACCTTCTCCAGCACGTGTGGAAAGAGAGAATCCTATATCATACACAAAATTTCTTCTGTCCTTCTTCATAATCCTAGTGCTTATCATCAGTTACCATCAACTACAAAACGAACTTGAAATTCTCCTCTGATTTCAAACTAACAAACCAAATACTCCATCCATCCACTTATGTTTTTGACTTTGCAGATTCCCATCTTTTCATTCTTAGGCCTTCTTGAACCAAGAATACCCTCTCTTATTCTGAATTCATTTATTAAAATCCTATTCTTCCTTTTTTCCCCAATGTTTTATTTTGACCATTTCTAAACATACATTGAGGTTGATAGAATAGTGCAAAAACTTGACCACATTAGCTTTAACTTTCTTTTCTCACTTCTTTAAAGTGACAGATTTTGACACTTCACCATTAAATAAGTCCATACTTATTTAATAAAAACAAGTCATTATCTTACATTGCCACAATAATATTATTACGCCTGTCAACTGAGTTTATATTTCAGTCACTATTGCAGTAGATGGTCCTTGTTTACACTGAAAGCTCATCATCTTATCATATAACTTAACACTTTCGCCTTGGGAATGGCAGTGACAGAACACCCACAGGAAGCTACTCTCAGCCCACAGGGGTCTTGAACCAGTGAATACGATTCCCAGCCCCCTGTCTTTCAGTTACATTCCTGGAGTGCATTCTACACAGCTCCGCAGAGAATTCCCAGAAGAGTCCCCCAGACACGTAGAGTAAACAGCTCCTTGCAAGCTGCACCATTTACTTGAGGGGTCTACGTCTCTCACCCTCTCCATTTCTTCATTTCTGCCCCTGGGATCACTTTCAAACAAACTGTCTACACACAAGTTGTCTCAGGTTCTCATCTGGAGAGATTCAAAACTAAGACTATCCCAAATTTAACACTGTTTTAATATTATTATTTAATATTCAGTTTATACTCAAATGTCTTTAATTGCCCCCAAGTGTTTTATTCCCCCATTCCAGGATTCAATCAAGAACCACACATCCCTTTTGTCTGCCTTTAAGCTAAAATACCCCATCTCCACCATTTTGGTTTTTTTTTGTTTTGCTAACAGCGCTGACAATTTTAAATATCTGGAGGCAGTTGTTTTCTTTTTGTTGCAGTTTTTTTTTTTTAATAGAATGTCTCACAATCTGGATTTGCCTAATTTGGTCTGCTATTTATTTCAGGTTAAACACTATGTAAATGGTATCATTGAGTCATGTCACAAAAGATTTTTCTTGCAATTTTTCAACACTTACTTCTACCTGTTCTCTGTATTGAAAACCATTCTGTTTTGCTCATTTCATAAGGGGCTGAACTTTGAAATCCTATAGCATGTATTTTATTCCAACAAAAGGCTTTGCCTGCTTACCTGAGCCCTCCACCCAGATGATGAGAAGCCCAGGGAAATTCATGATTATATCTTCTTCCCCTTGCAGTTAAGTGACTTTCAAAAGATTGACGATTGTCAACCCTGTGAAAAAAACATAAATAACCCCAACATAAGTGTTTAGATGTTTAATAACTCCTTCCCAAGTATACTAATTAACATGGTGACAATGTTTTTCTCCTTCACTTAATAATCCATGAGAAAATTTAAAAAAAATAAAGGTTTAGTGTAGCAGAAGTCATCTAACCATGGAAAACTAAATAAAATGCTTTTCCCTACATGCATGTACACAAATACATATATGCACACAAATATACAAGTATATCCCACATACAGTTCCATGAGCTTTTCATGCTTTCTGGAAATGAAGTCATTTTTAAAAAAAAATTATGAAATATGTTCCGTTGTTTCAGTAATTGAGATATAAAACTTTTCACATTTTCATCTTTAGAAATGGAGCCCATTCACAGCCAGTCATTTGTTAAATTTGGAAACTGTTCATTTTCTTGGTAAGTTTTTCCCCTTCAGGACATGCATACAATACAAGTTACTGCACCAGGATTTTATTTTAACACATCCTACAAAGAAATGAGCTTGAAGTCCATGTGGTGAAGAAAACAAATTTAGGCTGTACCCTAGTTTCTGCAATGACAGGGTGTCTTACTGATCCCCACACTTTGCTCACCTGCGTGGCCATTACATGCTAACTGAACATTATGTGCATGGCAGCAGGTTTATTTTCTTTTTCTTTTCCACATCTACAATAGCACCACAAAACCTGCCACTCAAAACCTCTCTGCGGGGGCTATTTCAAGGTGTAAAGGGGATTGGGGGTGGGGGTGGGGGTGGGGAGATACTTCTGTTAACAGTAATTCTGATATAATGCTGCCCCTTCAAGCATTTTATCCTGTGGCTATGTGAGCTTTGAAAGGAATATGATATTTCAATTTTCTCTAAAACCCTAAGCATTCTAAAATTTCGAAGACTAATTTGGCTAGGCAGGTTTCCGTGGCGGTTGCTAATCTATGACAGCAGCCACTTCGCCGCCATGTTTTTCGGTCCAGACGAGCAGAGCCGCAGACCCACCACGCCTCGCAGCAGCCCTTTCGGATCAGCCGTGACCAGCCTCCAAAGTCCGTATCAGGCTTCCATAGCCATGCTTAGTTGCTGCGACTTTTTGCTTCTGTTTTAGCCAGTTTTTATCGGATTTCTGGCTTTTATCCTCATATGCCACTTATAGCATGGGCTCCTGTCTCTTTCATTTAGTAGCTACATCCGGCGCATCACGTTCCCACTTCTGTTTCCTCGTCAACGGTTCAGGCTTTTCGCTCTCTTCTCTGGTTATCACTGAATGGATTTCCGCACTAGGGAACCCATTGGATCTAACTCTGCTTTTTGCTTGTTTGTTTGTTTGTTTGAAGTCTAGCTCCCATATCTGCCCATGGTGGGAGAAATTCAGAGAGATGCAATGTTTTTGCTGTTGTTATTGCTTTCAACCTGCTTTGGAAGGGGTAAATATCATACCTTATATTTGTATAACATTTAGGAGTATCCCTATTTAACATATATTGCATTCCTGACATTTTTAAGGCATTGTGCAATATTCCTAGAGCACAGAAATACCAAACTTTATTTCTTCCAAGTCATAAAATGCAGTCACCTCCACTTGTTTTAGAAACAGTCCTCTGAGACGCGTAAGGCTCGGATTTAACATGATGTAGACTGGCACAAAAGCTAGTAGGCTCATGTATCCAATAAGCTTCTGTGTGGGGCCTAGAGATCAGTCCTAGGACCCACTGCAAAGTCCTGCCTTTAAACGAAGTCAAAGGAGATGTCGCCATCACACAGTAATTGTGAATGTGAACCAACTGGTTACATCCTATTGGGGTTTATCTTTTCTGGTTCCTAGAACCTGTGGATGTCAAAATGTGCAAAAGGTATATGACTATGTTAGAAATTTGGTGAGGATAGTTAAATTTATTCAGAATGCTATATCATTTCGCATATGACTATAATGTTATTAAAAGAAAACCAAATGTCATTTGGGTAGCATGTCCATTCTCTTCAAGAATGCTCACTGTTTAGAGTAAATCACATCGATTTGCAGATACCTTCAACACTTTGCAAGTAAACTTAAGTAAATCTTAAAAATGGAAATTCTGAACCACATTTTAGAATCACAGCTTTAGGGAGTATTTGTATTGTAATTGTTCATATGTGCCTGTGAGTGACTGGTGATGTTCTTCCTTTATAGGGAACAATATGTCACTTTGGTGGTTCACTCATTCATTGATGCACTTTTTTTTTCCCTTCAGCATATATTTATTAAGTGCCTACTTTGTACTAGTCTCTCACTCATTGAAAATATATGAAGTCAGTATAGAGTTTTGCACATACTTTTGTTCCTCAAGGACTTCTATCCTTCATATAGTCTCTCCCACATTTGAGAAGAGACTAATTTTGTTATTGTCATTGTTATTCAACAACGTGGCTCCTCCCCATGCAACTCGAAGGGCCAAAGACAAGGAACAGAAAACTTGAAACATAGAAAACTGGGAAATTGATGCTAACGAGAACCGAATTTTGCTTTATGTGAGTCTATCAGGAAATTATTAATATTTCCAGCTGTTATCTCAGTCTCAAATCTCCAGGGACTTATTTATTTAGCATTTATGCCTGTTTAGAGAGACAAAAAAAATTTATTTTATAGTTAATTGTCACAGTGGGCAAGATGAAATGCTGGCCAAACCAAAACAAAATGTAAAAACAAGACGATTATGCTGACACACGAATGGTCCCAAAGCTATCCATGTTCTAACCCCTCAAACCTGCAAATGTTACCTTATATGACAATAGGACCTCCTAAATATAATTAAGTTAAGGAACCTGGGACGGGGAGATCACCCTTGATTATCAGGGTGAGCCATAACTGCCATTATAGGTGTCCTTACAAGAAAGAGGCCGCGGGAAATTTAATATGTGTGCAGAGG
This sequence comes from Mormoops blainvillei, assembly GCA_004026545.1. NCBI lineage: Eukaryota > Metazoa > Chordata > Mammalia > Chiroptera > Mormoopidae > Mormoops > Mormoops blainvillei. The sequence goes on from PVJD01004242.1 coordinate 6,785, forward strand.
AGAAGGCTTTGTGAAGACAGAGCAGAGAGAAAATAAGAAATCCTCTCGGAAAACTGAAAAGACTGAGGGGATGCAGCCACAAGTCAAGGAAGGCCCACAGCCAGAAGATAAGAGGAAGAGATTTTCTAAGAGAAAAAGAAGTGATTCCCACTCAGAGCTTCCTGAGGGACTGCGGCCCTGCCCACATCCAGATGTCGGCCCAGTGATACTAATTTCTGACTTTTGGTCTCCAGAACCCTAAGAGAATAAATGTGTGTTGTTTTAAATCGTGAGTTTGTGGTAACTGGTCACAGCGGCCTCAGGAAACTAATAGAGTAATACAATCTAACCTATAATAAATAGATATTTTTTAATAACAACTCCCAACATGCCCTGTCTGATGTGGCTCCGCTGGTTGGGCATCGTCCCACAAACCAAAAGGTTGCCAATTAGATTCTTGGCCAGGGCACAAGCCTGGGTTGCGGGTTGGACCCCGGTCGGGACGTATGGAAGGCAACCGATCAATGTTTCTCTCTCACATCAATGTTTCCCTCCCTTTCTCCTTCCTTTCCTCTCTCTGTAAAATTAAAAAAAAAAAAAAAAAAGAACTCTAAGCAAATGCAATGAGTTAATAGGTGAATAGTTAATGGTTGTACGACTTTGTTAGTTGACAAATGCTCTCAGAAGCATTTTTCTGAACTGAAAGGTGGTGGCAGAGTAGCCCCTTTTCCGTCATTCTGCCATGATGGAGAAACCCAACTTACCCTCTCACCTTAAAAACTAGAAAACTAAAAAAAATGCATGTTTTAAAATATAGCATGTTAAGAGAAGATTTAAAGTAAAGTCATCTAAAATTTAAAGTAGATAATCACCATTGGAAAGAGAGTTTGCTCGTCACAGTCCCCACGAAGAGGTTCCACGTCATGCCATGGAAGTTGGGGGACACAGGGAAGGCCCTGGATCAGGTAGGTGGCAGAAGGAGAGGAGAAACTGTGGACATGGGCCTTTATTGTGATTTCTGCAGGAAGGAACAGGTGACTTAGAATTGGCTTAGAGTAGGCTTAGAATTGGTTAGTTTGAATAACGTCAGTGGGCTTGGGGCATAAAGGTTATTCCTGGTTGTCTGGTTCAAGACCCTGGGTGATCAGAGCATATAGATAACGGCTCAGAGAGCAGGGGCCCAGCACACAAGGTGGTTGGAGTGTGACCTCTACTGTTCGGCTTCTATTTGAAAAGTGCACCCCTGGGAGAAAATCTCTCAAGAAGGGCAGCAGGTGACCAGGAAGGCTGAGATCAAAGCAAGGTGACTCAAGTATATTATCAGGTTGTCTATCACAAGGCACAGCCAACGTATGCATGCAGGACAGATGTTAGAACATCAAATTTACAAAAGCTAGAAACGGGGTTGGTACAGAATACAAAGAATTTTTTTAGACACTGCACGACAGGCAGCGTCGGACAGCGGCCACTCCGGGAAGGAAAACAAGGAGGAAAGACCTACCGTTGCCCCAACTAATGTCAGGGGAGAATTTACAGGACGAAGCATAGGAAGGTGAACCGATACAGGGTCGAGAGGTTTCACTGCCTTCAGGAGGGGGAGGGGGAGCTGTGGGAAGGCACAGCCGGACTAGGTGAGCACTGCCCTAGGTGAGCACTGCCGGACTAGGTGAGCACTGCCCTAGAGAGCTGGGGGGAGCTCGTGAGTCATTACTGGAGTAGGGGCTTTGTTGGATTTTGACTCTACATACTGGCAGAGCAGTATTAGCTGAAGGAAGATTGTAATGAGTTAAGATGTATACTTTGAATTCTAGAGAAACAACTAATATAAAATAAAACAAAACAGCTTTATTCAAATAGTAAAAACACTGGAAAAAATATATTCTATCAAGCCTCAAGAAGGAAGGAAAATAGTCTCCTACTTCCTTTCCTTCTTTTGGAAACAAAGCAGAGAGGGAACAAGTAGAAAAACATGTAGCAAGATGATAAACTTAAAATCAACTGATAAGAATCTTAAATATAAATGGTCAAATTAAAAGACAGTGATGCTCAGATTTGATTTAAAAAACCAAGACCAAGACATATAGCTCAAAACACCCACTTCAAACCAATTTAAACACACATATGTTAAAGTACAAGGATGAAGAAGCTATACCATGCAAACATGAATAAGGGGAAAGGCTGGAGTATCTATTTCAATATCAGACAAAGTAGGTTTCAGAACAAGAAATATTACCAAGAATAAAGAGTATTATTTCATAAAAAAAAAGAAAAAGTTTATTCATCAAGAGAACAGGACAAGCCTAAATTGATGTGCATGTAATAACAGAGCTTCAAAATATGGGGAGGAAAATATGACAGAACTGAAAAACAGAGGCAAACACACAATTTTAAGTGGAGATTTCAACACTCCTCTCTCAACAACTGGTAGAAGAAATAAACACAAAATCAGTAAGGATCTCAAAGACTTGGTCAACTCAATCAAATTGACCTGACGTTAAAAACATGGCATCACAAAACCAAAAACATACATTCATTCCAATCGCAGATAGAACATTCGTCAAGACAGACCACAGTTTGAACCATAATACAGGCAGATTTAAGAGGAGGCCAGAAATTACCAGTATCAGAAACAACAGTGAAAACATGACCAAAGATCCCTCAGATGTTAAAGGGTAACAAGAGAATTCTATGATTAAAAGCATGCTAACAAATTCAACAATTTAGATGAAATAGAAAATTTCTTCCAAGACACAAACGACAAAACCTCACTCAGAAAGAAATAACCTGAGTGACCCTGTATCTGTTGAATGAATTAAATCCCTAATCATGACTTCTCATAAGTAAAATGTCTCCCAGAAAGCTCCATTAGCAAATTCTACTACAGATATAAGACATTTGAGTACCTATTCTACACTAGCTCTTCCAGGCTATAGGAAAAGAAGATACATTTCTCAACCGTTTTTACACCGCCAGCGCCACTCTGCTGCCAAGGTTAGTTAAAGTAATTTCAAGGAAACTTCGGACTAATATACCTTGTGAATACAAAAGAAAAATCCTTAACAAAATAGAAGCAGACCAGATCCAGCAATCTCAAAAAACACAAATTATAAATTAATGAATTATGAATTTTATCCTAGGAAGGGCAAGTTGATTAATATTCATTTGATCATAACATGTTATCTTCTAATAAGGCTTGATGAACATTTTTAAAATGACAAAAGTCAATTCCATTTCATTATACTACCAGGGAACAAATTAAAATAATACCATTTAGAATGGCTTAAAATATTAGCGGAAAGCTTACAAAAAAAATTATACACTGAAAATTACAAAACATTCCTGAGCAAAACTGAAGCAGACCTAAATAATTCAGAAGATTCATGATAAGAGGTTTTAATATTTTAAGATGTCCATTTTCCCCAAATTCAGCTAAAGATTTAACTGAGCCACAGTCTATAGCCTCAGCAAAAAGGTTTTATGTCAAAATTAACAGGCTGATTCCAATATTTCAGGACTTTCACTATCTGATTTCACAACATACTATGAAGTTAAAGCACTGCAGGTAGCAAGTTATTAGCATTAAGATAGACACATAGATAATAACAGAATAGAGCTCAAAAATAGACCCACATTTATAGTCAATTAATTTTCAACAAAGGTGCAAAGACAATTCAGTGGGAAAGAATAATTATTTCAACAATGGTGCTGTTAACATTTGAATATCAATATGCAAAAAAGAAAACCTCAACCCTTCCCTTCCCCTGTAACATGATCTCAAAGTGGATCTTAAACTTAATTGTTACTGTGAAAACTATAAAACTTCAAAAAGAAAACAAAAGAGAAAAATTTAAATGATCCTAAGTTAGGGAAAATGTTTTAAAATGAGAAAATGAAGCATGAAGTATAAAAAATGGATACATTAAATTCAACAAGATTAAAAAGTTTTGTTCTTCAAAAGACACTTTAGGAAAATAAAACTGCAAACCATAAACAGAGAAAATAAGATCAGAACATATATCTGATAAAGTGCTTATATCCAAAATTCTTAAGAGTACTTATAAGTCGATAATAACATAACATCTGATTTTATAAAAATAAAAAAAAAAGGAGGAGGTCAAAGAGTTGAAGAGGCATTTTATCAGACTACATCAAAGGGCAAATAAAACCATTAAAAAAGAAAAAGTATCATTAGTCACTTTGAAATGCAAATAAAGATTACAATGAGACAGTAATATATATCCGTTAGAAGGCCTAAAACTGAAGACTTAAATGACGTCAAGATCTGGCAAGGCTGTAGAGCCATTCAGCCTCTCATATATCGGCAGTGGGAATAGAAAAACAAAGCAGCAACATAGGCATTTGATTTGGCTGTTTGCTATTAAGTTAAAATTTTGCTTACCATATGACCCAGCAGTTCCATACTTGGGTTGTTACCCAAGGGATAGAAAAACCCATGAAGGCTAGTATTTAAATATTCATAGCAACTTTCCTTAGGATAGCTGAAACCTGGATATGACACAAATTTTCATCAGCTGGTAAATGGATACAAATATTTGGTATATCCAGGCAAAAGAATGCTGTTCAGCAATAAATGCAAAGGAACCACTGAGATGTGCAACTGCATAGATGAATCTCGAAGGTATGATACTAAGTGGACAGAGCCAGACATAAATGTTACACACTGCACGATTCCATGGATACGAAATTCTAAAGAGGGCAAAACTACAGCGATGTAATGAAGGTCAGTGCATTTCAGGTCTTAGGGAATGGTAGGAAGGACGAGACATTTTGCAAAAGAGGTCGGATCAGACATTGTGAGGGATCAGACATTATGAGATGATGAAAACTGTCTCCATATCATAGTTGTGGTACTGGTCACACTGCTGTTTACTTTTGTCCAAACTATCAAATTGTACACTTAAATTGGTGAATATATACAGGGGCCCAGCAGAAGTAAGGCCTGCTTGAGTGTGGCTGGTAGGGTAACAATATGGGTGTAATAATTTATCATTTTCATTTGAATATTGCACCTAAAACATGCTTGAGTGTCATATTGTTATGTTACAGAATTACACTTCTGATTTTGTAATAAATAAGGGGCGCTATTTGTGCCGGACCTTTTGTGTGTGTGTGTGTACACACTATTCAGCACAATAAAGCAAATGAAAACAAAATAATGTCTGCTCCATGAGCTATGAGATGTTTGCAGAGAAAAAATGGATTACGCCAGTGAAATTTAAAGACATAGCTGAGTTCTAATGAGACCCTGCTCCCTGATGCCTGTTTCAAACCGCTTTCCTCCTACTCATGTGAAAAGGAATATGATTCAGGTAAGTGTTCTCCACTGTGGGAGACTCTTTTCAGGAGAAAAATCAATGTTCAATGCAGGCAACACGAATGCTTTAGACATTTGTTGATTTGAGGTTACTTGGCCAAATACTAATCTTCATTTTCATTGAAGATTTCATGTTTGGCAATGGCATGGCCAATAAATCTAATGAATTAAGTCGTGCAGAAGGAATCACAAAATATCGATTGTCATTCCAAGGCTGAGATCAGAAAGACTGTACCAAAGTCATTGACTTTAGAGGGCGCTGTATGCGAACAAAGGAAATATTCCTATTAAGTTTGCAAACAATTTACCTTAGGGGATTAGAAGACTGCACTCAAAACTTGTTATTTTCAGTAGACTGCATGAAATTTAAACAGGATTTCTTTTTTTGTGGCCAAAATGACATAAATTAAGGGGTGACAAAATATATTAGAAGATCACCACATGGAACACCCCCTGAATTTTCAAGCATTTGTGTCTTGTTCCCGACCCCTTATCTCCTGAATTAAATCTTATTAGAAATTCCAGGAGGGAAACCAATGAACTTCCTGGGGAGAAAAACAAAAAACAAAAAACGAGAAAAAAAAAGAAAAGAAAGACAGAAATTTCTCATTTGTTATTGATGAATATTATCTACATTCCAGGCAGCATCTCTGAGCAAGCACCAGTTTATCAAAAGCAGTCCTAGAAGGGTATATCAGAAAATGATTTCTCCTCATTTGCACTTGTTTCAAAGGTGACTCCATCCTCGTTGCCTGAAAGACAGTTGCCCCTCAGTAACAAATGATTACAGCTAAACGAGTCCCAGGGGTCTGCCGCCAAGGTAGAACAAAGGGGTAAGGATGTGGACAGCCGCTCAAGATCTATTTTTCATCGCTGCATAATGTTTTGCTTCGCTGATCTGTCACTGAATAGCAGTTGCTGGGCTGGAGGCAGAGTGCATCTCGGGAGTGACAAACACCTCTGCAGGGGACTGGGAACCTGGGCTTGCCTCAGGCCCTGAACAAACTCACTGACTGAGGAAGGGGGACTGGTGCGTTCGTGTTACCTTGAATCTTCTGAAAACGGCTTGACTGATGCTCCACGTGTCAGCGTGACATTCCGCAGCAGACACAAGTCCCCCTGACAGGCACCATTAGCAGTACAGAGGTACCTCGTCTCTCTGAGAAGAAAGAGCCACTTGTGAGGACAAAATTTTTAAAAAGTTGCCCCCTTTTTGTCCACACCTCCTGCATTGATTCCCCTTTGTGTAAGCCATTCCAGTTTGGGATCTCTGCTCCCCTTTTTGTCTGATGCTCTTACGCCTTGCTTTGTGTTTCTCTACTCTGCCCCTCCACTGGTCCTCTAGCACCATCAAATACCTGCTTACAAAGTAGATTTTGCTTCATCTGTAAGTTATCCCAATGAACAAGAAACTCTGTTTCCATTTCCAGATGTTGGAGAATGACCTTCCCATCAGTCTTCTGTGTGTAATTATTGCAAAGCAGCTGGAATGTTCTTTAAAAAAGAATGTTTTTCAAAGCAAATTAATTAAGAATCATAGGAAATGTGAGCGTTTTTTTTTTAATCAAAGAGGCAATAAAATAAATTTTTATTGAGAGAAAAAATGCAGGGAAGAAAACCTTGATGCACAGATAATGTGTTATAGAATTGTACACCTGAAACCAATATAATTTATTAATTGTCACCCCAGGAAATTCAGAAAAAATATCGTGATTGCAGTATCTATTACCATTATTTGAAATGAACTTTCCTCCCACAATTTTCAGTATTAATTATATGTTAGGATAGATTACTAATTCCAAGAAAAGAGCCATATGTTGTTTAATACTTCTTATGATACTGCTTTAAAAACACTTTTAGAGAGGAGACGTGCTGTCAATTTATAGAAAAAATAACACTTTAAAGTAGTTTAAAATTAAAATTTAATTGCCTAATAGTTTACTTTTCTAGGATGATAGAGGAGGGAACTGGATGAAAGAAGGTGAAGGAATTAGCCAAAGAACATATATGTACAACCCACAGACATAGACAACAGTGTGGTGATGGCCAGAGGGAAGGGAGAGTGGGAGCTCGGTGAAGGAGGATAAGGTGGGGGGAGGGATGGGGACATCCGCAATAGTGTCAACAATAAACATAAAGAAAAATATTTAGCTCAAGTGATCGTTTTAACAGAGAAAATAGTTCTTGTCTCCCTTTTCTTCTTTTTCATAATATTGAAATCTCTAAATTTACAATGTGATAAAACGTAAAAATTGTGTATCACAGGAGCACCTATTCTTGACAGTAAATATAGCAATCACACATTCTACAAAACTCTCTTAGAAAGTTAGAAAGTTAGAAAGACTCACTTGCTTTATATATTTAAAGCTGTGATCCATTCATCAATTCACCCATCCATCTAGTCTTCATTTGCTCAGACAACAACGACGATGATCGTGAAGCACTTATGACATTCCAGGGACAGTATCAGGCACTGAAGATATAAAAATAAGAAGTCAGAGTTCATGACTCAGGATTAGGCTTTAATGGGAAGTCTACCTGGCAAATATTCAAGCCACTGCGCACCAGGTGATTGGTTAAAATAGCCCAATGCACATTAGGAGGATGGGTAAAAGACTTCTCTCATTTTTTTTGAAGGTACGAACTAGATTCAAAGTGATAGAAGCATTTGAATTGAGATTTAAAGGGTAGGTAGAGCTTTTCTTAATTGGACAAGAAGGGAAAAATGATTATAGGCACAGGGAACCTGTGCCTATATATCTATATATAGAAAAGTGTGGCGGTAGACCATGGATCTCAATCTGTTCAGTTAGGTAGAAAGGTATTCAATATTGCCAGATATGGATAGTTGAGGTGACATCTGAAAGGGGTAGAGTTTGGAGGTGAGACTGGGTCACTTGTTAGGGAGGAGAGGGTAAAGGACTTTGTAGGCCTGAGTTTCAAGCTTACAATAATATCTTTCAGTTGGGAACCACTGAAGAATTTGGGGCAAAGTAGGAAAATCATCACTTTTAAAATATTAAAAACCTATTACTGAACTATTTCTATGATAGACTTTTAAAATTTCTTGAATAAGAAATCCATCCATCAATCAAATCAGGTATTATACTAATATTTATGTGGAATATAGTTTTTCTTAGATGATTTTGATACTTTCAGATGCTTTAGATGAACCATAATGAAAAATAAATTGTCATGAATTATTCATACGAATAAAACATTTTATTCTGATAAGTGCATTAGTCTCAAGTTTGCTAACCACATTTGGAAAAACATTACCTGAGGAAATATTAGCTCCTACTGCTCCAGACACTCACTACTATGCCCACACTTATTTTCAAGTTTTCTCTTTCCTCCGTCCCAGATACTTTTTGTCCTCCGTCATTCAACTTCTGTTTGTTACTCTGCACCCTGACAGAGCAGCCAGGTAGCGTTTCCTGGTGTTAAGAGTGGATTTTGAGGGACAGAGGAGAATGTGAAATGGATGGATTAGGCTGGACAACATGATTTCTGACAAGGAGGGGAAATCTTGCATAGAAAAGTGCCTTGTGGTTTCCAGGTAAATGAGATCATACACACACAAACACCTAGCATAATGCCTTGCGTAGTCTCCTGTAAATGCACAAATGCATGTACAAGCAGCTCACACTTTTCTCAGGCACATAGCACATGGTGATGGTGATTTGCACCTGTGTCTGGGAGAGTGAAATGCCAGTCTGAGGACAAAGCATGAGAAGACATCACCCTGTCGGGAAGGGCATCCCATTTGGTATTGCATAAATATATGCATATATGTTCTGTTGTGACTTTGTTTTTCTTTTATCGTGAACAGTAAACTTTTTAAAGCTCCAGTATTGGAAATTGTGATCCAAGGAAAGGAAACAGGATGATTTCAAGACTAGCTGACAAGTTTATTCTCATGGATATACTCATTGAATATGCAAAATTTAATGGGGTAAACTGGGAAAGGCAGCTCTGTGAATGGCATCTGGGCTAGTTTCTGGTCATAGCCCAGGGCGTGCTGCATTATCACAGGCTGAACATGCCAACAAGTATTTCCGGGATACGGGTCTTATATTCCTTCCTCTACAGCAGGACTCCAGTGATGTCTGGACAAGGAGTCAGATTCAATCTCTTGTCTCTTCACTTCTACACACACACACACACACACACACACACACACACTCACGCAGTCATACTGAACTCTAAAAGAGCTACCAAACTCTCAGTTACCAAAAGTGGTAGACTAGAGAACTTTGGTTTAGGACATGATCCTGAGGGGATGGAACAGTACAGATTATGATATAAAGGGAGACAGAGGAAGAGAGTACACAAATAGTAGCACCCACCACGGGCGCGATGCCTCCTAGTTCTGCCCATGAACCTGTGGCACGGTGACCTTTGTTTCTAGTTCTTCCAGTTGGTGAGGAAAGACCATAGCTGAATATTCTATTCTGATGCAGTTTGACCCAAGATTGGTTTTCCTGTGCGTGTCTATGTGAGAAGGCCTGTTCGCTGGTGGATCCAATTATGGGTCTATGATGGGAAAAGACAGGGAAATGAGATAAGGACTGAAATATTGCACAAGAAATATAAAGGCAATCACAGGCACCATTAGTCTTTTTCATTAGAATTACTCAAATTCACATTGCCTAGTTGGTTCCAACATTTTAAACAAATTAATCATCTCCTTAAGTAAAGAAAACAACTCAGAAAATTTGCCTGAACCAAGAATTGAATTGAATTAAATCAGGAAGGTGAAATCTGTGTAGATGAAGCCAGCATCATAACAGATACATATTCTCAGGCATATCCCCTTTATTTCACAAAACACTAGCCCTCAGGGCCTACTACCACTTCATCGTGTGGATACGGGGTGGGGATACAGGATTCTAGCTCTAGCAGTTCATTCATGTCTGGATTCTCTTGAGTTAACTTGTTTCTTTACAGTGAATTTGGTAGAGCAGCGAGTTAACAAATGAGTCTGAAGGCCCAGATATGGAGCAGTTGGCTTTACAGCAGTCCCTGTCTAAGAGAAAATGCGTTTAGAATGTTCAATGTCCTTGATTAGTCTGCCCAGTCAGAAAACCTTGTTTCGAACCACATGTGGTGAGGTTTAAATAATTTTTTTCCCTGCCATTGGGGTTTTGATATCCTTAATGACTAATTGTTTTCTGAAAAGGAAAAGAAAATGTAATGTTTTCCAGTGGGAAGTATAGTTTAGGAGATAATTGCAAACCTAATTTGAAAACCTGGGGTAAAAATGAGTTTTCCCTTAACTTCATTAGGATTATAATGTTCAGGCTTTCTATGCCTACATGATGCTGTAGAAAACTATAGAAAACCCATGGTCTCTGCCCTCCAATGTCGTGCCATTCCATCGGGAGCTATGCCCAAAGAACATGTATTTACATATATTGCACAAGTGTGTACAATCAACTGTATTCACTAGAGGTATATTTTGGGTGCAGGTGGTAGGTGAGAACCATCTCTGGAGGTGTCCTTGGAAAACTCAGTGGACACAGGCCATGATTCTTTTATGAGATAAAAGCAGTCATAAAAAGATAAGCACCCCTCTATTCTGTTCATGAAACCAGAACTATGCTTGTTGAACAAGAAATCTAGCTATTATTCCAAGATTAAGACATAGCCTCTGGATTCTCAAAAGCCTGGTGGAGAAGGTGACAGTTTTATGAAAATAGAATACAGTTTCCACAAGAATGAGGAGGAATGCAGAGTATTCGGGGATACAGATATAGGTCCCACCGTTTTCATATCTGGAGACCCTTGTTCATCACAGTAGTACTGTGTCTACTATGACATCCAATTCATATGACCCCTTTCTTACGAGTTGCCCATTTAGCAAATTGTATGAAGGTATCCAGAGTCCTGTCTCTACCGATTTCCCTGGCTCAGTACTTTCATAATAAGAATCATCTGTGTTGGATAAGATCTAAAGTGATCTATGAAATTTCAGCCAAAGAACAGTGAAAGAAAAATTAGAGAGCTCACTCCAAAAACCTTTAATGTCAAATCTATGGGAATAAGTCCCAATATAGACCTCAGTTCAAGTAGCTGAGGTTAAACCAGAAAAAAATCAACCAGAGGTGTTGGAAGGCAGGCAGGTGTCTCTCCCATCACATCAGACACCACATCGTAATGGTTAGCCTTATTTCTGGGCCAAATCTTCTGCTGTGAAGCCTTACCTACCAGGGTTGTATTAGAACAGAGTGAATTGTGGATGGTAAAAGAACTTCAGATTGGAGGTATTAGAAAATAAAGTTCTTTAACAGAAGTGTCTTAAATACCAGAGGGCTTTAAGGCTTTAAGGTTAGATTCCAAGAGAGAACTGACACTAAAACCTAAGAGGTCTAAAGACATGATAGTCACTTACACTGTCCTAGGAATTTGATCGACTGGAATACATGATCTGTGAGCTTTCTTTAAGACATTCACTGTATTTTGTGTAGACACATAGAAAGACTTGTGCTACTCATTCAGATTACATGGACCAACTTGTGCTAGTCAATGCAAAAGAACCAAGAAAAAAAATTGCAAAAAAACAAAAACACAACATAAAAGCTTTTACAATAATGAAACTTTAAGTTACTCAATCATTTGAATCTTGCCCTTTATTAATAAGCAATAAGACAGTCTTGCAGCCCTGATCAGTTTGGCTCAGTTAGTTGGGCATCAGCCCAAAAAGCAGAAAGGTCACTGGTTTGGTCCCAGGTCAAGGGCACACATGAGAGGCAACCGATCAATGTTTCTCTCTCACATCAATGTTTCTCTCCCTCTCTCTCTCCCTCCCTCCTCCTCTCTCCAAAAATAAATAAATAAAACCTTTTTAATAATGGCCTTGCAGAACATAAAAAAATAATTGAGTAGCAAAAATTTAATATCAAATAATACTTCCTTTATTAATGCTTTTAATAATTGTAGGTATTGCAATGATTGTAGATGCTAAATGACTCCTGATCATGATAAGACTGGATGTCTAACTGCTTAAACTCTAAATAGCTATTGGTACCACAAACTTCATCTCCACCCAGGATTTGAATCAATCCTGATTGAAGCCTGGAGAATCGTTAGACTGGATCTGTGTCTCAATCACAGTATGAAATGGTCCTGGTGGAAAGGAGCTCTGCAAAATGAGCCGCCACCTATCCTCCGCCATCCTCCCTTTATCTGTGGGGACTTGCCTTGGTTTACTCCTCACAATCCAGCCCCCCAGTCTTTTCCTTTGTCACCTTTCTTGCCTTTTCCTTTCTGATTTGACTCTAACCCACTTTACTAGGAGTTCAATTTATTGTTTAATTTTTACTAGTTAACAGAACTATGGTCTTTTTTGTAAAAACCAAATTTAAGTCCCCGAACCCTTTTGCTACCAAACACCTAAATAAGTGAACTCACCCTGTTTGATCGAGCACATAGATACAGACATGCGAAGAGAGGAATCTCATATCATCATATTAAGTACAGTGAATTACTGGACTGTTTACCACTGAAAACTCCAGAAGTTACTGCTATAGCCAGGATGATCTGTCCAGCCCAGACTACTGATTCTTTCCATCTAACAGATGCATTTCGACTGTGCTTTACAGTGGAGTTTGCATGAGTCAATAAGGAGAGAGAATTAAGGAATGCTGAGCTACAAATCTCCAGGAACTCAGGGACAGATAGATTGTTTTCCTGTTGAGCAAGACAGAGATCTGTGGTGTGAATCTCATTGCTGAGGTGAAATGAGAGTGATTTCCAGGTATGTAGTTATCTGGCTGAAGTAATTTATTTGTCACAGTGCTGCTACTTGAAGGGGATAAAACTAGATAAGCAATGACATTTTAAAAATATTTTTGACAATATGTTTGGTTTTGACAATATGTTTGTATTATTTTGGGCATACTTCAAATTACACTGATGCTTACAATTCATCAATACTCTTAGGGGATGATCCAATTCCTGGTATTAATTTATCCTTTAATGACTACGAGTTTGGGCTGAGCAGGCACATACTCCCTGCCTCAGTTTCCCTGGAAAATCATTCAGGATTTAATTAGGATTAAAGAAAACTTTACAAATAAAATACATCAGTTCTTTAGCCTAACTAGCCTGTGTGAAACAGTAATGGGATGTACAAAATACAAAAACTTTTTACAGGTCATTTCTACTTGAAACCCCCCAAGGTCACAGGTAGAAACATGACAGAGTCTGTGAATTCATTTTAGGAGATGGGGGAAATGAGGCATGGGAGAGTTCCGTTATCTGCTCTCATTTTTCTATTTTACATAGTCTTATAGGATGCAAATACCAAATAGTGCACCTGGTGGTCAAGCACTTCAGAGATTACACTCTGCAGAGGCCCAGTTTGAGGAATATTAAAAGGGCCAAAATAAGTTTGGAAAACTCTAGTATAAATATAATTAAATCCTAATGTAGGGGGTCCTAAGAAAAGATACGCTAGATTAAAAAGAAAATTCTTTATCTCTCTTAGCTAGAGGAGTTGTCAAGGCTTCACAGATGGGCAAGGACAGAAAATAACCTTGAAATAGACTTCCTGTTTTTACAAATAAAAAGTTGAATGGCTTTTCTTAGACAGTTCAGCATAAGTTTAATTGGCTTCCCGTATCTAAGAAAAATGTATCAAAATTTTGCCCTGGCTGGTGTGGCTCAGTGGATTGAGTGTCCACCTGCAAACCAAAGGGTCACTCACTGGTTCCATTCCCAGTCAGGGCACATGCCTGGGTTGTGGGCCAGGTTCCTAGTAAGAGGTACTTGAGAGGCAACCACATATTGATGATTCTCCCTCTCTCTCTCCCTTCTTTCCTCTCTTTCTAAAAATAAATTTTAAAAATCTTTTAAAAAGTTTTTTTTAGGTAATGAAGAACAAAATGAAAGGACAATTCTTACCTTGTAGAACTTGGTCATCAGATAGCAATAAGTGGGTGGGTAAATGTTGGAAGTTGGGACACGGTGTTTTGAGTCTGCCGGGGAGTTGATTCTGGAATGAGGACTGGAGGTGGGTAATCTCGGGACTGACGTGCAGATCAGGATCTTCCTACGTGAACTCAAAACGCTGAATGCAAAGAGCTGTACTATGTAGAGTTCAGCCTTTTACAAATGCCCCGTTGAGTGATGGTGACATTTCCCTTCATTCACCAATGAAAGGTCTTCGCTACATCGCACAAAGCAGCACTCAGCTTCTGGCGCCACGTCCAGCCTGCCGTTCGGGAGTAGCCTCACAGGTATGCGCGGGTCTTCCGAGTTTGGTCGGCCTCCGACCATGGCCGCCACTGGAGGCTCTAACCGCCCCCTCCACACTGAGCAGTCCCCATCTGTTCCACCAGAGACTCTCAACTACCACTGAACTACTGAGGCCCCTGGTCCCACGGCGAGGGTCTAAGTGCTCGGCCACACTGTTCCAGGGCAATAAGCATCCCCAAAGAGTGATTTGGAGGACAATGGACAAACAACCTGATCTACTCTCATTATTGTAGGGCAGCAAACGTACCTTTCGAAACAGTAAGGGAGGGAACGGAAGGAGTTTAACTAGTTGGCTGCCAAGTTTTCGAACTTCAGTGAAGGGAGCTCCGAGCCTCTAGAAGAGTAGTTGCCAACTTCTAACACATATTGTGGCTGCGGTAGGAGGCAGGAATTTACCCATTTTCTTCCCTTCGGGCTCTACTTCCAAGAAGGTTCCTTTCAGCACCCATGTTCCCACATATTGGGGGTGAAGTGAGCCAGGCAGATCTCTTCCTAGTAGCAAAACTGGTAAACTCTCAAAAGTCTTGGGCACATAATGAAGAACTGAGCAATCTGTTACCGCTCTCAGTCTGAAACTGATGGTATTTTGCCCCAAACTATAAATTAAACAAATAAACAAAGAAATCTCCAGTTGTAATTTATCTTTAATGCAGGATATTTTTCCAGAGCCTTAATTATGCCAACGAGCACTTTAACATGCATCGCAAGTCACCAGATAAATAGCGTTCTACAGTTCCAAGCATGGCATCCCGGAGTCCTCTTTTTTAAACGCATCTCATAAGACACACTTCGGGAAGGGTGGAATTCATAATCCTGGGCCCTTGAAAAGTGATTGGTGAGGCTGTGAAGTGCTTCTCACCCCCAGCAATTGTCTGAGCTACTGCTGTGTCTTCAGTTCAAAGCCAGGCAATGGCTGGCTTTTCAGTGATATCAAAGGACTCGAATCCCTTTATCTTAACCTTGTCACTTAGAAGAAGATATGCATAGTTTCAGTTGGGGGAAAAAAAAATCTTACCAACTATCTAACTCAAAATAGCTTGTAGGAGAATTGTTTTCTAATTGTTCAGACCACAAACATGCATTTTTAGGGAGTCATGAAAGTTAAAACTGTATCCTTTATATTACGTTTTATTGGGGGGAAAGATGAACTTCTCTCTTCCCCTCATGTTATTACCCTTTATGTAGAATATTTTCACTAAATAATACTTCCTTATGGGGTTAGTTGCTTCCATTATTTCTGAATCCTTACGCAAATATAATTAAGGACCATTATGAACTCATTCTAGACCAAGTTTTTCTCCTTCCCTCTCTCTCTCTCTCTCTCTCTCTCTCTCTCTCTCCCTCCACCCTACACACAGACGTTTTATTTCATTTTTCCTTCCCCTAAGACTCATCTCTCATATATGTTTTTTCATTTCAGAAACACTTTTTGAAAATACCCCTATGTTCTTTAATATTGCTTGTGTTTGTTTACTTGAAGAGGTAACATTTGAAGAAATAATTTAACTGTTATCTATTAACTAGCCATTTTATCGCTCACTCTGTGAGAGACTCTAAATATGTTCTATTTTAATCTTTCCTACAATCTAAGCAGGCAAGTCTTATTATCATCTGGTTTAATGATGGAGAAAATGAGATACACAGACGGTATTTTACTAGTGGAAAATCATGAGGTGTGTGGAGGGGGTTCCTGAGATTAAAGGAGGGTCTAGAGATTTCCCTGTAGTTAATTTTCTGTTCAAAATCTCCTGCCTGCCTCAAACTTTCTGACTAAGAAATTGTCTTAACCTGTCTCTTTTTTAACTTTGATTGGATCTCTATGGTCAGATTGCCTGGACAAATACTAATCAATCTTCCTTTTTGTCAAAACAAGAAAATATCATCAGACAACCACACAATAACAATAATTAAAAATAAAAGATAAGATGAGCAAATATAAGAGAGAATTAGAAACAAAATAAAAGATATTTGGGCAAATATCTGACCTTCTAATATGTCTAATATGTTTGTGTATGGACAGCTTTTCAGCCAACATGCCTGGGTAACCCCAAGTATTTCAGCCCTCTGGAATAATCATTTGCTCTAATATTCAATTACGGTGTCTCATAACTCCATGCTGTTTAAAAAACATGAGTTAATATTACACCCTTAGGTTTTATTAAAAGTCAAGACATAACTACCTGAAAAAAATGATTATCAATTTTATAAGCATCATTATTGAAAATTATTTACTTCTATTTTTAAAATTTAGTTTGCTTTGTCTTAGAAGCATTCTTAAGCAATTTACTGCAGAAATATGCTAGAGAAATCTGCGGAGAAAGTAAGGGAAATGGGATGGGGCAAAGGAGCACAGAGAAGCAAAAACGTAGTTTCAACAGAAGGTCAGCCTTACGCTGGTCCAACAGGGGGCTCTGTGGTGTGACTTGTTCCACAAAGCTACCCACTGAGAGGCAGGGGACTGGGCTGCTCTCTAGTGTATCAGCGCATCATTTTTCATGAACCATCCCAGCTCCCATGCTTCTCTGGGCTACCTGCTTCCTGTCAGCAGACGAAAGTCCTCTAGAGAAAGCTTCGGGTTTCAGGTAGTTTGGGGTGGGTCCGCCAGCCCAGTAAAGAGGGTCTCGGTCGGATTTCAGCGTTAACTGCTATAGGCCTTAAATCAGAGTATGTGTAACGAGAGCTCTGAGAGCTTGAAACATGGGGAAAAAATCTTATTTTTCTAATCTTGGGGGTTTTGTTTGTTTGTTTTCTATATGAATACAAGAGGAAATACAACACTCTCCCATTCCTCTTTGACCTTGGCTACCATGACTTCTGAGCTGATTTCTTAACTATAACCACCTTTAGAAAAGTTTTCTGGTACAATAATTGGCCTCAGTTTCCCTACTATATACTTTTGCCCTTTTTATCATTTCAAAGGCCTGATTTTACTCTTTTTTAAATTGTGGGTTATTTTAAGTCCTTTCTATAAGTAGACTAAATGAATAATCAAAAATTAAAAATAAGGAAATATATTAGTCCAATGACATAAAGCAAATATAGATTAATGTGATACCTTTCTAACTAGAGTATTTATATAATCATGACTACATTTTCTCAACAGCAGAATCCATTAAAAGTGACATTTATAAGACAAAAGTTACCACAATGTCCATTTTGCATAAGAATGCACATTTTAATTTCATCTTTAACATTTATTAAAATAATAATTCTTTAAAATATTATCCACAAAACAATTAGGGAAATATCAAGTTTGAACATATTCTGAAAACCTTTTAATTTAAAGAAAGTGCCCACTGGCCTGAGCCATGATTATTCTATCTAACCAGGCTCTTAAAAATGACAGGGTCGAAGTCTTAGATGTGACATTTAAACCCTCAGAATGCCCTGAAACAAATTATTCATTATTCACAAATCCAAACTAAAATGGCAAGGTCAACAAAGTGCCCCCACATTTACAACCTGAACAAATTATTAAGCTTCTAAAATTATCTTCGCCTTATCAAAACGCACCCAACCCCCCACCCAACCTCACTGTGGTCATCTAGGTCATGTCCCTTTGTAATTTCTCAGAAAAATAAATCATCAAGAACTGTGGCCCCATTGCAGGACTTGGGAAGAAATAGCAAATGGTCAAATCTTATTAAGAAAAAGAGCAGGGCGAATGAACTCTGGGCAAAGTTATGAAGTCAGTCCTTGCTTGCTCCCACTTCCCTTTTTTCGGTCCCACTACTGAAGCCCATGACTTGGAAAGGACCCGTGCTCTATTGTTCACAACAGGTAGAGCCTCAGAGTCCCAGCTGTACTGGCCGCAGGAGTCTAATATGTTTGTGTATGGACAGCTTTTCAGCCAACATGCCTGGGTAACCCCAAGTATTTCAGCCCTCTGGAATAATCATTTGCTCCAATATTCAATTACGGTGTCTCATAACTCCATGCCGTTTACTGCTGGAAGTCTATCTAGTAATCAAGATTTCTAAGGACCTCTTGGTGTGGAGAGCGTGTTTTCAAAGTTTCCTCTAATATTGCCAAAATCATTGGCTTACCCTCTTAGTGGCTGCTTTCCACTTTCTGCCACGCCCTACCACCCCTGGAAAAAGTCTTCCTTTATTTTCCAAGGCAGCATGCAGACAAATTGTCATAGGTAGCAAAACTTGTCTAAAGGTTCAGATTACAAGGGAAAATAAAACTAGGTGAAAACTTGACACTGAATATCAGTCATATATGTTGTAAACTCCCTCAGCTATTCCCACCTCCATAAATTCCTCCTTTATTATTAATATATTTAGATGAAATGTTTAAAAAGCATTTCCTAACAAATAAATTAATAATAATTGTAAAGAACGTAGACTAGCACACATTGCTGAGTACCTTTAAGAACTGTCTTAACTAATATTCCCAAAATGCATGGAAATCAATATCATTTCCATGCTAGGGGTGAAGAAAAAATGGTGCTTTATAGACATGAATTAATTTATCCGAGGTCAAACTAGTAGTAAGTGATGAGTCAGAATCTGAACCAGGGCTTCCCTGACGTTGACATGTCATGTTTGAAAACATGGGCTGTGGTTCAGATAGCAGTTCCCTGTCTGTGGGGGATGGATAATGGGCACATTGACTATTTGAGAAATTTGTTAGAACATAGAATATATACAGATTTTTGAGCGACTGTTCAGATTAGCTGTTTCCCCCCCACCCCGGCAAAGACACAGGGCAGGGGTCTCACTGTTGGCCCACATCAGCAGAAAATGAGGCCAATTACTTATTTTAGCGGCAGCAGTACCATCCTCAGGACATGCTCTTCGCCAGAGAACTTTGGTTCTAACTGTTAGATTTTCAATGACTGTCTGTCTCATGGTTACAAAAGCAAGGAAGGCCTTGGAAGCAAACCTCGTTGTTGGGAGACAGGACAGGGAGATCTGCTTTTTGGGGGCAGGTTTATAACTTAATAGCATTTATTTTTTTCTTGTTGAATTGGGTGGCCACTGTCAGTCCGTCTGAGTTTACCCGAGAGCTGTAAATGGATTGCCACCTCTAATCTAGGGCAAACCCCCTTCTAACATGGGACGATCGGAGATGTGCCGGGAATGTCTACCAACTGGTTGGCTGGGGTGAAGGTGGGCTCTGACTTGTATCATTGGACGATGTCTGCGATGCAAACACTCCCGTGCCAGCATATCCTAAGCTACTCACATGAAATCGCCGAGTATGGCACTGGGAAGAGAAGTCCACAGTCAGCCCCAGGAGCTGTGAGATCCTTCTCTGGAGCTCCACTGAAAGCCCAAGGAAGAACTGACATGGTCAAGATCACACACGGGTCTCACTCTGGGGCTGGATCTCAGGGGGATCGAGCCTAGTTCACACAGAGAGATTTGCATGTTCAGCCTCATCTTTCACATTGGAAGAAAGTCTAAGCATTGATGAAGTGACTACAGCAGCCTAGTAGATGGGAAGGAAGTTATTTCAGATTCCTGAGGACTATGGGAGTGGCCCGAAGTTATGCTGGGGACTTTGGTGGCTCTTTATCTCACTCACTCCTCCATGTACAAGGTAACATGTGAGGTCAGAAATACAAGCTGAGCTTTCTCTGACGGTCAAGGCCAGCACCAAATCAATTTCTTCTAGGAGGAAAACCCAAAGCATATAATCTAATAACAAGGCAGTGACAGGCAACGCTGTGCATAACAGCATGGCACTTGCAGTAGGTGAGGACTCATCTCAGCTGGCATCGCCGTTACTGCTAGCAATACTGTGGGACATTTAATCTCTCAAAGCTACAAAGCTATAAAATCGGAATATCCACTCGATAGTGTTATCGATGATTTCACGTGATAATGTATCTGAGTACATTGCCTGGCACACAGTAAATGCTCAATAAACGCAGTGACTATTATTACTGTTATTGTTTTCACAGCACGGTTGTACAGGCAGCTCATGGAGCTCTTGAGAGAAAAGCTGTGATGCCGGTATTAAATATACACATGGAAGAATAAAGCTACCAATCTGAATATTCGTTTGCCCTGTGATATTCTACCTTTTACCCCTGGGTCTTCTATGACATAGCATGGGGGCACAAGTCAGTTTACAATGGTGAGTGCACGGATCACAGAGATTATTCTTTCATCACTATTATTTATTAATTGTTGTAGTATTTTCCATACGAACACTGTAAACCTACATTTGCTCCAACCTGTACTTTATTCCAAATACTCTTTATTTAAATCTCAGGCAAAGTAGATAATGCCTTACTTTTAATCCCAAAATCACAGTTTTCCTTTCAAGGTGTTTGATTCATTATGCAACACTTAGCACCAGGGAACCTTGGGTGAAGTCTTTCAAACTCCCATTTATTTTCTTAGAGCGGATTCTCCATTTGACCAAAACTCATTGCTTAAGCTTTTTCAGGCTTATTAAAATCACAATTAGACACATTTTTAAGGTATATTATTCCTAACAAAACTTTTATCCTTCCATGCAAAACATGTTATTTTCCAAGGATTATGCTTCAGAAAGCGTCCCAGCTTAACACCAACAGATATAGTCCGCCATGCAACGTTACTGAAGTTCAGTGTTTGTCGGGTTCATTATTATTTTCCTTTTAGTTTTTCCTCTTCTTTACAATTCACAGTTGGTAAATTGGGGGAAAAAATGGTATGCACTCAAGACAGTATAGAAGATCTGTACTCTCAAATCTTTTATCTAACAGGCTGTTAGGAGGGCTGGCTTAATTACACTCTCTCTATTAAGAAATGCCCAAGCGTGTAGGAGTCTAGTTATGTGATTCTGATTTTGTTATAAGCTCCATAGGGGAAGCCCTCCAGGGTGGTGGGCCTCGTGGGCTGGCCTGTAATTGCCTTGAGTGCCACATTGTCTAAAGCAACCACAGTCAAGGTAGGGCTAGGACTCTCTTAGAAGACTTCAGCAAATGGCATATTTTTTCATGAGTAAGCATTTGGGGACCAATTTTAAAGCAGTCATGACAGCGATGCTCTCCGAAATATGCTAACTCTTGGTACGGCAGGGTCTGAGGCTGGGAGAAGAGAGGTTACAGGCATGGAGTTTAGTCCGGCTCAGTCACTTACACGCTACAAAAGTAACTAAAATTCTCTGATTTCCTCTATTGCTTCTTCTGGCAAATATGACCTAGTTGACTAATTTGCAAGTAAATTAGAATCTGCTGAATATCAACTAACTACAAAAGGACAATCATAATTGGCAAGGCAGTGGGACTCTTTATTCTGATGTTATAACAAAAGAAAATTGATTCTGAAAATGACATAATTTCTAACCCTGCTTGGCTTGTCTTTCCCATCCGCATTGCTCACATCTTTTTACATCTTTCTGGTCTGGAAGCGATTCGAGGGTCGTTACTGTGTCTTGATTCTGTGAGCATTTCTCCAGAATATGCAATAAATACTTAATTGTTTACACCACAGTATAAAGAGACAATTCGGTAATTTTCTAGTGGTACCCTTGCTTTTTGAGCTTGTTCTTCTGATCCAGATCTTGCCATAGTGAGAAAGTGCGTGTGTGTGTGTGTGTGTGTGTGTGTGTATCGAGTAGGAACAAGAGAGAAAATGGGATATTTTAAAAAATGACACCTGTTTAATGCTTCATTAACCTTGTTATAATGCTCATTCAATTTATTTTAATTTCATAAACACATAATTAGCACTGTCCCTGAGTCCAGCATCCTCTTCCCTTTTGCATGAAATACTAAGCCCTTGATGAGGGCTTGGTATAAATAATTAACTAACAATAAATAATTAGTTAAGACTCAACTCAGAGTCAGAATCTCTTAGAAATGGAATGAGTAGAAATTATCTTATTTGGCTCCCCTCAATTTACAGATATAGATGTTTTGGCTCAGAAATATGGCCTTGGCCGAGTGGCTCAGTTGGTTGGCACACTGTCCTGTACACCAAAAGGTTGAGGGTTCGATTCCCAGTCAGGACACATACCTAGGTTGCAGGTTTGGTCCCCATTTGGGGTACATACGAGGGGCACCCTATTGATCTCTGTCTCTCTCTCTCTCATTAATAAACATATTTCTAAAAAAAGAAAGAAATATTAAGGTATGACTAAAACCACCGGACTGGTGAAGGAAGAGGTACAGTCAGCTCCAGAGTCCAGGCCTGCAGGCCTTGCTTAGCCCTTCCCCACAATACTGCCATGGTTCTAGAAACACGGGTAGCTTTTTTCTGGAATGCCTGTTTCCAAGAGCACAGCAGCTAAAAGCTAGCGTGTGAGAACAGGCTGTGGATTATGGAATTTCCTTCTGCACCCTCCCCCCCCGTAAAAAAAAGAGATTCTTCGGTTTGGACCCCTACCTATTAGATACAGGCTTCTGTTTGCTCCTGTGCCTCTGAGTCGATGGGTCGGCGGTCGTCCCCTCAGACCTGAGAGGTAGCTGTACTTCTCAGCCTGGTGCTCTGTGTCTCCCGCCGGCTGCGGGTGGCCAAGGTTCTCACCTGCAGTGCACTCCGGTGAACATGTGCCATGCATGTCAGAGCGGAGGGGGGCATACGTCCCACTGGGCTCATCCGGACAAGAGGTGAGGGGAGCAGCACACTTCACACCTCCGTGAGAGGCACACTTGCGATTTTCAGCCACCTTTGCCCCCTTTTTCCCCTCCCTCTTACCTGACTGGGTTTTATAAATGTGGTTAACCTTTACTACTGGGTTGTGGACGAATCCTTTATATTCACCAAACAGCGCAGTGTACTTAAAGGGGTCTTTAACTCAGAGAAAACAATCTGAGTTCAATTCCCAGGAGGTCACACGCCAGGCAGAGAAAAGAAGTGACTTGCTCACGCTGCTTTCTCACCTATAAAAGGCAACTCCAGTTTCTACCTGTCTCCTTCATTCATTTCACAATTATTTATTGAGTGTACTCCTTCAGGGAATTCCCTCAGTCAGGGGTAGAGAGTGGTCAAACTAATACCTGGTACATATGCTGAGCCACAATAGTAAAGACTTATTTTTTCCCAAAAGGCATTAAAAAATATAAGTTGGCCTTGGCCAAATCAGGAGTTCAGATGTTTTCTTGCCAGATAAGTAAATGCCTTATAGTATAACGAATGCAATTAATATTCAAAATCATGGCCCTATTGAATATCTTAAAATGCTTTTTACACGAAAGGCAGGTTTAGTGCTGTTAACTCCTTCGTCTCCCTTAACTGCAGCATCCAACCAGTTTCCCCACTCTGGAGATTAATGAAAGTAATGTGCAAAGTCTCACATTAATCCTGTTCTCTCTGGTCTCACTGCAGTTCAGACCCTCCGCCGACTTGTCGATTTCTGCGAAACTCTCCCACCCTCCTTCAGGGCCTCAAGTCTGTCTGCTTCAGACATGAAGCTCGATACTTTCTGGTTATTCAGAGAACAAAGGAAACGAAACCAAACCGTGAAAGTGTCACTTCACTGCTCAGAACTCTTCTACATAGGTTTTCTATCAATTATAAAAGATTTAATATCACAACATGGCAGTCAGGACTCTCAGAATTTTCTCAGACACACATGCCTCTACTTGCCCCTTCAAACTTTATATTTTGGCCACACTCAAGCACTCATCCATTCAATTAGTCAGTCATCTGTTATTAAACACCCGTGTGTTCTTGACTCTGCTGCCTAGTAGACGGAATGGGCTACTTAACGGACGTTTGCTTTAGTAATGGGGGTGCTTTAAAATGAGGGTGACAGCCAGCACCCCACACCACAGGGAACCTGTGAGGACGAAATGGGATCAAGGACCTGAAGGGCAAGTGTAGTTCCTGCCGCGTACAAATCATCCAGTAATGTGTAGTCCTTAATGTACTTATTATCGTAATTGAATATCATGCTATTTATAAATAAGGCTAATATAAATTGATTATATTTTAGCACTATGAAATGGGGCCATTCAGTTATTACAGGTGAGGTAAGCCCTAGAATTTTCAAGTAAATGTAAATACAGTATTCACAAACACTTTGTTTATAGTGCCATAGCAATAATGCTGTTTTTATTTAGTCTCGCTTACGGTGTTCACATTACGTCTTACAAGGTGGCATCTGAAGCCTAAGAGATGCTTCAGTGGAAGATGGGTTGGCCTGAAAAGCAGCTGTAGAACTGTGAAAATGAAGAGAAAAAGAGAGACCCACACTGGGACAAAGATCAGTCACTGGGAGAAGCAAGAAGGGTGTTGTCAGTTAAGAACCAAAAGAAGCCGTGGGGAGAATCAGGCAGCTGAAAGGCAGTGATTTCCTGGAGAAAACCCTAGGCTGAAATTCCAGATCTTTCGTCGACGCTATTTGGTCTAAACACACTGGGTCCTTTGAGGTTCAAACCTTTCTTTCCTTGAAGTTGCTCAAATGCAGGAGAGGACCCATAAAGAAATGCGCTTTATGTACATAAGCACTTAGAAGGGGAACGAGGCAGAGACAGAGTGGGGTTGAAGAATTACAAAATTAAGCGAGGAAGGCAAGGTGTGGGAGACATTTTCAGCCCCACCACCCTAATTTTCTTATTCAGTCATTCTCTCCCTCCTTCCCTTCCTTTCTTCTTCTCCTTCCTCCTTCCATCAGTACCCTAACTATCTCCACCAAGGACCAAAGAGTTTGTTGGTTGCAGCATTCCTTTCTGAGATGTCTCAGAATCCCTCACCAAGCCCACAGCCCCCTTTCCCAAAGAGAATGAAACATCTGAAACACAAAAGAAGCTGTTTATAATCGTTGGTGATACATTCATACTGAACCTCACTCATGTCACATGACTTCCTCCTAGGCTACAGCTGATTGGACCAGAAATAGACATGTGACCTGACAGCAGATCATTCGCAGCTGGTTGGTAGGCTTTGAGCTTTACCCAATAGAAAGAGCAGTGATAAACTGAGCCAATAATACCCTTATCTACAGTGACTTTGAATATAAAACATACAGAGAAACTAACACATTGAATCAAGAGAAGAAGTAAATAATATATGTTCCTTGGCTAATAGACATAGGAAACAGTGTGGTGATAGCCAGAGGGAAGTGTGGGGGGGGGTGGCTAGGTGGAGGTGGGCAAAGAGGGGGCAGTAAACAGGAACATCTGTAATAGCAGCAACAATAAAAATAACGTTTAAAAAAAGAGCAGAAGTAAGATGACTCAGAGAGGGAAAGCAGTAAAGAGAAGCCATGTGGGAGGAAAGTCTAAGAGGCATGTAAGTCATTAGTGTGTAGAAGCCCCGAATGCTCAGGAATGAAATGGAGACCAGGACGGCGGAGAGGAATCTGCAGCAGCAAGACTCCGGAGCGGAGACAATAATCGGCTCCCTCCGGATGACGGGAGGGAGCAGGCGCACACACCCCTGAACGCCCGCTGCTGGCCGAGCGGCTCTCGGCAACGCTTTCGCTAGAGCTACAGTGTATCTTGAACAAAACCGCAGTCACTAAAGTATGTTCCACTGTTTCGTGATTAACTGGCACCTTTTTCTCTTTTTCTCCGTGTGCAACCCTTTTTAAACATCTGGGTTTGTTCTGCTTCTTTTATAATAGACTAGATTATTCTGCACATATCCACTCCCTCTGTGGGAGAAGCATACCTGTCCAACCCACTGCTGTGGGGACTAACCAGGTGAATCTGCTTTTGCCAGGAAAATGAAGGTAGAAGTGGAGGTATGCTTCCATGTCCAGACACTAAGAGGCATCCTGTGTTTCGCTTGCATTGCTGGGTGCTGCTCACCTATCATGAGAATCATGTGCCCCCAGGTAGCTGCTGTCTCCCCGGTATAGGCCCCCGATGGGACAGGTGCAGCAGGCCAAACTGGATCCACACTTGATGGGCCCATAGCCTGGAGTGAGAAATAAATGCTCATTACTGTGAAGTGGTGGCGGGAAAATGCTGACGGGGGAAAAAAAAGTAGACAGGGGGAGGCTAAGAATAGTAAAGGAAACTGAGAAGCCAAAACACTGATATGTGCAACCCATAAACATGAACCAAGCGGGGTGGGGATGATAGGATGGGGTGCAGTGCAGAGGGGATAAAGGGGGAAAAAAATGGGGCAACTGTAATAGCATACTCAATAAAATATACCAAAAAATGCTTATTACTGTACACCATTGAGATTTGGTTCTTAGCTATGCAGCCAAAACTCACAATGTAACTTAACTATTTCAAAGAAATCCAAAATAACATGTCTTTAAAGTTTAAAAAGAAGTCCAAAATAGTATGACCTGTCATGCACAGAGTAACGTATTTTTTAGACGGGAGAAGAAAGGAAATAATGCCAATGCCCAGCATGCTCTGGGTCTCTCACAGGTCTCTGTTCCCCTCTCTGGATTAAATCCCTCGGTCTGAAATATTTAGAAAGGTTTGTCTCTTCCTGACTGACCTCTGCTGAACTGTTATTGTTGTTCCCATGTTATAAAAAAAATAATAATTAGAGAAGCTGGATACCAACCAAATTAGAAGACAGAATCGTACTAAGAGGGAAGACAGAGCCTGTCTATTTTGCCTCCTTATTTGATGATAAGTACCGTGGTTTTGAAAGGTGTTTAGTAAAGTCAGAGCAAAAAGACAGAATATAGTTCTCCACCTCACCCTTAACTAGCTTTTTCTCCTTCCTTTTTTTTCCCCATGATATGTGAGTACTGATATCTCTCCTAAGAAACAGATTTGAGTTTAAAGCAATATGAGGTATCTTCTGATACACAGATGATCACTACGAGAGGGAATTAGCCTACATCTCATTTCTCCTAATGTAGAGAAAAATAGTCAATATCCCCCTGCTGACGGGTAAGGTGCAAAGGTTTACCCAGATCAGATTTTGGCCATTCTTATCACGGAGAGATCTGATCCAGGGACATTTTCTCTTGCCCCTACAGAGTCAGATAAATAGGTTTGAAGACTTTGGAGGTGGATATAGTCAGAGATGAAGATGATGCGCAGACTTTACTGAAACACGTTTTAAGGTGAGTCAGCTTCTCTGGCACATTTAAAGGAGGTGCAAGTAATCATAGAGAAGAGGGTCTTGGGCTCTGCGACATGCTCTAGTTCCTGGATATGGGGTGAGAAATGGCCCGTCATGTTCTAGGTTTTGGGGGAGCACAGCTCCACCTGAAAAACAAATGTGAGACCACGCATATGGGAAGACAGGTAAATGTTATCACCACAGGAGGAACCAAAGTGCCTTCGTTTGAGACTTTTTATGTATATTTGATTACTATTGATTTATTTATATATCAACTCATATTACTAAAGGTTTGAATCACCGCCGTTGGGCATTGACTCACCCGAGGGAGATAATTTATTGTGCTCAGTATCAACGTTCATCTGGAAATGAAAAAGGGGCACCGACTCTGCCCACATCCCATGGCGGCGGGTCGAGTGAGATCGCCCTGTGGGAAGAGGGCCCTTTGAACAATAGAAGCTGACATACAGGTGTGAGAAAGTAAAGTCCAGCTCTCTAATCTGTCAAAATGTCTGTCGAGGTTTCTTTAAGATAGTTGCGTTTGAGAGTCTTGATCACTCTGTAACCTGCGAGAACCTGACACGAGAAAACCTGTCATTTCTTCAGCTTCTCCATAAAATAAATGCCCCAAGTGGGTTAAAGGGACTAAAAAATATGACCCTCGTGGCTGTGCCAGAAGACACGCCTCCAGTGTTTGTTCAAAGCCCCCAACAACGACTCCCTAGCTTACTGTGACTACCCTGGGGGAAGGATGCATTGGCCCTTCCACGAGATTTGCACTATATTAAGTAGTGTGCAGGATTTTTCGAAATTCAAATTCCATAGGCTGATGTCACATACTCTTTACTATTTCCTATCGAAGATCAGGCTCCCCTGGAGACAGGCTGTGGGTTGGAAGTTAGTATACAGGGCATTCTAGTAGTATTTCCTCATTTCCCTGCAAAGGTGGCGAGTGAAGTAACTAGGACAACTCAAAGCAAAAAGCTGGGCTTCAGTGCCAACCTAGGGGGTGGTGTCCATCTGTACTGTGGGAGCTCTGGGGCTGGGGTGTTCTGGAGAATTATCCTGAATTGCGGTGAAGGGGACACAAGGGACTGAATGTGCCTTGTGATGTCATATGTTGAAATCCTAACCTCCAATGTGATGGTATTTGGAAGTAGGGTCTTTGGACCCATAATTAGGTCATAATGGTGGAGCCTTTGTAGATGGGACTAATGCCCTTATAAAAGATACCCCGGAGAGCTCGCCTCTTTCTGTCACGTGGGGACACAGGGAGCGGATGGCCGTCTGTGAACCAGGAAGCCTGTCCTCACCAGATGCTAAATCTACCTTGATAGTGGGCGTCCCAGCCTACAGAAATAAATGTGAGAAATAAATGTCCATATGATATTTTGTTATAGCAGCTCAGACTAAGACAAGGAGCCAAAGCCTTGAGCCACTACATGGACCAATCATTGGCTACAGAATGGCCTTGGGAAGGAGGCATGACTTTGGGAAGATGACGTGAGCTTAGGGGAGTAGGCTGGGAGCGGTCTTCAGAGGAGACTCAGCTATCGCTATGCCTCAGCTGGTGGACTGAGTCCTTCAGTGATGAGGGAAATATCTGGACTGCACATAAGAGCAGCCGCTGCTCTTCCAAACAGTTTCAGACTTGCAACTACAGTTGAAGATTTGTTCTGAAATATCCAAGTGTCAAAGGTAATGTATCAGAGAGAGAGAGAGAGAGTGAGAGAGAGAGAGAGAGAGAGAACCAAGCATCAACTTTTAATATTTGCAGACTCTACAACATTAAGGCTAGGAAACTGTTTACATCTTAGAATGTCAAAGAATTTCAGTTAGCTAATTATGCTGCAGGTGGGCAGGTGTATCTAGGAGGAGATATTTGCAGATGCAAATTGTGAATTTTGCACGTGTAAAGGTAAATAGCTAAAATGATTATTACGGCGCAGTGGAAAATAAAATGATATATAAAATGCAAATGTACAGCAACAAACACGTGGAGGCATTTTGCTTGTGAACCTTGACTTCCAGTAGTCGAACATTTCCTTGCTCTGTTATTTTCCATAATGAGACAGAGTTTCAGAATGCAACCTCTATGCCCTGCAAATGACATTCACTTATCCAGGTCTCAAGGTTAACATTTTATAAATTACCACTTGAAAGCAGGAGTCGCCATCTATATGCAACAGGACCAAGGTGAGTGCCATGTGACATCAAGCCTATCATTTTCCTAACGTCCCATTTCAGATTGTGTTAAACAAGTCTGATTTTCTTTGGAGGGGCCAAGGCTTTATTCAAGCAGGAAAATGAATTCTTCAAATATAAAATTTTGTATTTCGTATATCTTCTCAAGAATCTCCTTTGACTGTCTAGGACCCAATACATTAATCCTGAATGCAACTTCATCACATCCAAAGCCTGTACAAATGCATGGCCCACTGTGTTTCCATCTGGCACATGGACTTTTTCAATCATGTCCCCACACACGTCTGTGTGGGAAATCAGGCTATTCCCTTGCCACCCCCAGCTCTTTCATGCCTGACCACGAGTGTCTTTGTTTTCTTCCCTTCCATCACTGTCATTCACTCATCCATTCATCCATCTCTTCATATATTTAAAAATTATCATTGCATGTATACTTTCTCCTAGGTGATACATAGGGCATCAGAATCACAGAAATAATAAAATGTGACCCTCATTCTCAAGTTCCATGGGAGGCATACCTCTACACCAATGAAGAAAACATCTCAACTGGGTTCTGGAGTTGGTATAGGAGTGTGTTTATTGGAATACTGTGTGGTTCCAGCAGAGGGGAGCCCAGATAAGCCTTCATGACATTAAAAATATGGCAATTTCAAGGAAATCTAAGTGTTCACTGTGAGGGCAGCACAGAGTGCAAAGGAGGGGCAGAGCTGGGGAGGAAGAGGTACCGAGGACCCAGATGATAGCGTCTCTACCAGAGCAAGCTCTCCGTGCTTTAAGTCCTCATTTCAATACATGAAACCATCGGCTCACATCAATATCACATCCCTGTGTTTTTGTAGTGTTGATTATATAAACTATATATCAAAATATAATATGGTACGGATATTTTGTTCATGTTTTGTTTTGTTTGTGGATAATGAGTGTTATTCCTTCAGCTATTTG
The DNA here is from genome assembly GCA_004026545.1 of Mormoops blainvillei. NCBI lineage: Eukaryota > Metazoa > Chordata > Mammalia > Chiroptera > Mormoopidae > Mormoops > Mormoops blainvillei. The sequence goes on from PVJD01004242.1 coordinate 37,436, forward strand.
CCATTGATACCAGACTAGCTGAATAAATCAAGGTTTGATCAGATCAGATCAAACTAGACCCGGTAAACGACCATCACTTTCCAAGTCCGCAAACCGAGGGAGCCCTACGTTTTGTTAATTGAGTAAACATGTCTCAATTCAAACACAGTAAGTATCTAATTTACTAATGGAAAGGCTGAATTCGAACTTGGCGTAGACATGGAGGCAGCCCCCGGGGTTGAAGGAGGCTCAGGGCTGGCACTGTGGAAGTTGTTCATTGTCGGTGACTGACAGGGGAGTGAACATCAGAGAGTGAAATTAAGAGACCGTGGGTTCCAAAGGGAAAACATCCCTCGGCATCTCCCTGCCTTTTAAACTGTAGCTTGAAATGATTCATTTCTTCAGCCGTAATGTGGGAACACAGAGAGGAGGCTGGGTCCCTTGGAGAGCATTTGGAACTGGAACATCGTCCGAAGCTCACTGTGATTGGCCTTCTTGCTCCATGCGACAGGCACACTAACTGTCCTCCAAAGCACCCAATCTGTTATTCTAAGTTGTCTTGAATTACATTTTCTGAAGGGCATGTACCCAGAATGAATGCTGTTGCCATACGCAATTCATGTATTCTTGAAGCTGCGCACCTCCGGCTCCCGCACGTGGCTGTTCTCAATGTGATCAAGCTGGGACAGGTGGGCCACACCGCGCGAATATGCCCTCTTAAGGATGGAAAGAAAGCCTTATGTTTTGTTAAACCAAGGTTTACCACGGTAAAGTAAAAAGAGCAGTGATTTTTTTACCCTTTGCCAACTATCAGCAATTAAACAGAAAAAAAATGTAAAGGTTTTCAGGTCACTCATTTGAAGGCGTACGCTGATATTGAATTCACAATTCTCGTCTCATGACGGAGTGAAAAACACACATTATCATTAGGTTAACCTCTACTTTACAGATAAGAACATTAAAGTCCAAAAGTAAAATAATTTGCTTGAGGTCACATGCCTGAATATTAGTTCTTACAGGAACTCATTGGTTTTGTGTTTCTGTATGTGTGTTTGAGTGTGTATGTTTGTATATCCACCACGTTAATGATGCTTTCTTTTATCAAGTCATGCCAGGCATAGGAAAAGCAAGCTCTTGAAATAATCTGATTATTTAAAAGCACAAAAACATTGTTAGATTAAATTGCGGGTTTTATTAAAATATGCCACAACTTGACCCAAAATTATGGGATTATTCACTATCAGTTGGCATGGGTTTTGGGGGGATTATGTCAGTCTTCGCTCCCAAAAACTCTCTCAAGGAGGAAGTTAGTTTTAAACTGTGGCTTAGAGAGTTTAAATAATTTTTCCAAGGATACCAGACTGGCAAGCAGTGGGGTTATCTTGGAACGCTGGCCTATGTTCTTCACCACAAAACTACCACACCGTCGTCAGTGCGAGCAACAGAACGTGTCAAGTACCCTCACAGAGGGGACCATGAGGCTCTACGGGACACGGCAGGGACCCAGACCGAGGTTCAGAAGACGCTTAGACAGCACAGCCACCTCTCCCTTGTGAGGACTGTAAGGACCACCCCAACACAGCATATGAAAATTAATGGATTTATTACGCTCACAAGTCCTAAAAGAGGGAGTCATGGTAAGCCATGCAGGACATATGGGGGAGGAGTCCCAAGGCGGCCAGGATCAAGTACCTTTATTGGTGATCAGGGCGGAGCACACAAGCCAATGGTGTGAGAGAATATTTCATTGGTGCACTGGGATGCCACAAGGTCTCAGGTAGGGAAACGTAAGAAGAAAACTGGTGGTAGGGACTAGCTTTATGCCACTTCACTGGGGCACCCGGTCACCTGGACAAGATGCTCACAACCTGGGTGGGGGGATGTTGAGATATCAGGGAAACATAAAGTTTTAACAAGGTAAAACACAAGAGGGTTTTCCCTGCAGAGGAAACCGTGCAAGGATAGGAAGCTGTGGGAGACAGAAGTGAATTTTAGAAATTGAAAAGTGTGCCTCCTGACAATCCTAGGGATTGCAACAAGAAATGAAACACCAGGTAGACAGGGGCCAGACTATGAACTCAGGATTTCAGTTCTTTTTCCGAAACCTATTAAGGTGACTGGATAGCTCTAAACAGGCATGTCACACCTGCCCGCGTTTTGGGACAATCACTGTGTCAGCATGGTGGAGGGTGGGGTGGAGGGATGAGCATGAAGGAAGTCATTATAAATGATCCCCCCCCCCCCCCGGCCCCAACAGGGCTTGTCAGCTCTGCGCGCGCGCACGCGCGCGCGTGTGTGCGTGTGTGTGCGTGCGTGTGTGTGTGTGTGTGTGTGTTGGGGGTGTGGGGCAGGGGAGGGACAGTGGTGCTGAATGCTCAAGTCCAGACTGGCTCTTGAAGTCCCTTAGCCACAGCCTGTTGTGACATCTGATAGTTGTGGCAAATTATTTGGCTAGATCCGTAGTGCCATAGTTCATTTACTTTGCATTTTTAGACATTCCCAGGAGACTGGCTTACCACTAGGGAAATCCAACTCAACACAAAATATTCTGTCAAATTTATTTTTCACTCGGGTTTACAAGAAATTGAGTTAGTAAGCAAGATGCCATGTATTGTATTTTGAATTTGAACAGAAACAGATTTTTAAAAAAAAAAATTTTACTTATCGCAGCTGTGGAATGTATCAGATTTCAAATAACAAATAATATTTTGTTGTAGTTTCTCTCCTTGACAATGTTGTGCTCTCCATATTTTTCATCACTATAATTAGTGTTTCATCTTAAACAGAGCACTCTGTTTGGTGTTGTTGATAAGTTGAAGCTTATCATAAGGAAAAGGGGAAAAAGTCTAATTTGTCAGAAGAGAACAGAATATAAAAATAACATTATCCATTCAGCTGGATTGAAATCTTGGCAGCTGCTCTTCAAAAAATTTGCTGACATGGTTTATATTATATTAAAATTCAGAATTACTGCATTTTCATCAGTTTCTCTGTCTGCAGCTGCCATATCATGTCAGCATCTTGGGACTTACAAGATCATGGACACTGTAAGAATGTTTCTTTAAATGAACATTTTCCTGAGCCTGTCTGCTAATTGATATGGTACAGTGCTTTAAAGGGCAAACATATGTTATGAACGTCTCCATGCTTTGAAGTGTCGGTAGAATACATGACTTGGGCTTTCTTGGCTCAATTTTCCTTAGGTTTGCTTAAAAGCAAAGGAGTTCATCGAGGACGATTTTTAACATATCTTTTAATTTTTAAATGCATTGATTATTTCAGTGAGGAAAGTTGTTGAAAGATAAACTTGGAACGAGGCATGCATGCAAAAATTTAAATTATTTTAAAATGTAGATGCAGAATTTGTAACACTCAGAAAAATGCTATCAAATATAACGTTTGCATTCTGCAATACTATAATAATATATGGTATCATTCTGATAGAATTATTAGTCTCACATTCAATACATAAACTGCTAATAATAATATAATAAATACAGTTTGGAGAATGCTGGATTTTAATAGATTGTTAGTATCTTATTTCCGTGCATAATTCAGAGTTCTTTGGAAACTAATCAATTCTCAGAACTCAACAATTTCATAAGGCTTTTGATAATGTTAAAATATGTATGCTTCCACGTGATTCCTACAGATATTTATAAGCACTTATGTTGTTATGATGATAAAACTAAATTAACATATTCATATCGACTTTAGAGGATGCTTAAAAATTGGATTTGAGGCTAAATAAGGCTGGATGTCTGGTGATTGAAATTGACTGAAGGAACTTTGATTGTACCTGAAGAGCACAGCAGATGAATTTTGGGATTTCAAAAGAATAGTTCTGAGTTTTCACGAGGTCTATTTAGAATGCACATGTGAACACTCTAGAACAATTGGAGGGCTGCAGGCTGTTTCTCATGACAGGATCACCCCGAGGACACAGCGGATGGAGTGGTACTTGTACCCCTGTGTGAATTCTGGCTGTCTTCTTTACACACACACACACACACACACACACACACACACACGCGGCTCCTTTTTGCACAAACTGCCTAAGGGCATATTAAAATAAGGCTCTTTTATTTCTTATGTAAGCCGGCAAATGCCAAAAGTCTCATCACTGCGTTCAGAAAGAACCCATTAATATTTCTACCCCCAGTGAGCGAAGCCAGTGAGGTGGACTTGAAAAGCCAGGCGCCCAGTTCCATTTTCAGTACGAATGCAAATGGCTTTGGGGAACCAAGATGTTGCTTGAAAGCTTGTGCTGAGGTTGGTTGATTTTTCCTCCCCTCCATGAGGCTGTAGTAAATGCATTCTAATAGAATTGATATCATTAATTTATAATTATTACTTTCTTTAGTTGGAAAATATAAATGTGAAAGTTTCGGCCGCAGTGCATTCTCAGGAGGGGAATGAGAAGCCTTGGTGATCAATAACGCAGGGCATTCTGCATCTCTCCTTGGTTTTCATTAGCTGGAAGGAGAGCGCATTTAAAGGAATGCTAACAAGTATCGACGTTTACATTTGATTTATCAATGCTATTTAAATGTCTATCTCTGTGCCGAGTTTATTTTTCTACATTGAAAATTATTCTGTGGTACCTCCTGGGTGAAGTCAACTTCTAAACAAGATAAAGCACCCTGCGGATTACTTTGTTTCAGAGAAACAAGAAAACGTAATTCGTGTCTTTTCTTTCATTAAATTATCCTTTAGTATATCGATTTAACAGACGCCAAAAACTTATTTAGCTAAGGAAACAAAACACAGATAGAGTGCGGTATCCCTTTGCTGCTCCTTTTCTGTGGAGAAAAGGATGTGCGTGTGTGCTGGCATGCGAACATGTGTGTGCATGTGTGTTCATGTGTATTTCTCTGGATTTTCACGGTATTACAGGTGCTGTTTTATTAGAGAAAAGCACTGTCGAGTTCCCTTCAGAAACAGACAAAAGAAGCACAATCAGTTAAACTCACCACCTGGCTCTTTACATTTTGATTCCGCTACACATAAACAATAAAATTATTGTGATTATGCCATCAACTCAAATAACACAGACTGAGGAGCCATTTGCAAGTCAAAGGTGCACAGACACCCTAGGGGACCAACCGAGTAACCAAATAACTGCAATTTTCCAAGCCTTTAAATCACATCAATGGCTAAGGCTGATGTGAGAGAATTTAAAAGCTGAGACAGACTTCACATTGTAAGAAGGGCTCTTTCTTTTGTGTGTGCATGTGTATGAAGACTTTATTAATCTGTTAATTTTATCTCTACCAAAAGAGATGTAAATTACTATTTACCCAGGACATGTTTAGTCTTGTGAACCTGAATAGATGAGTGGTTATTAACTCTGGTCTCTGAAGAGCACTTAAATTCTGATGGTAGCACAGAGACGGGGCCTCTATAAGCTATCATTACATGTTGAAAAACTAACCCCTGTAATTAACTTGCAATATTATACATTGGGCTCCAGTTACAGTAAAATCCAATCTACCATAGTATACACACCAGGCAGCTTTGCTGAATATTAGATTTTAATGAGATTTATGACCTTATTCATAGTTTATTCTTTAAGTTGGGAAAGTTTTGGTTAAAGTTCAAAACAGTACCTTGAAGCATGAAAATAAAACCTACACCAAGCTTCTGTTGGAGACATTGAGGCAAGAAATTTGAAACCCAAAAAGGGCTTCCCTGTTTTTCAGAGCAGTTTGTAGGGATCATCCCAACTTGAAAGTGAAATAATTGGTAAGAAGGTGTCCCATGGTTGCCCTTGGTTTAAGGTTGATTGTTTATGGCTGTGCCCTTTCATTGGTCATCTGGCAACTTTGATTCATGACATAATGTAGTCGTGCACGTCTGAAACTTCAATGGACTTAGAAATCACTTGGGGATATTATCAAAATCCAGATTCCAATTCACTAGGGACTAGCGGAGCCCACAACTCCGCTAGTTGTTGCTAGCTCATCACACTTTGATTTGCAAGGGTCAGCTCTAATGGAGTTTGTTCATGTTTTCCTCCTTTTTTTTCATGTGAAAAAAAAAGTGAGGCTCAAAGATAGAAAATATTTTTCTTTAAGTTGATGATTCTTAACCAGGACTGATTATTAGACTTGCCTAAGGATTTGTTAAATCTGAAGATACGTGGGCTCCACCCCAGACCAATTAAATCAGAACCCCCGAGGACACCAGTGCTTTCCAAAGATCTCCTGTGCAGGGAAGGTTAAGGACCACTGCTAAGGTCTCAGAGCCAATTAGTGGCAGAGTGGAGTCTAGGGCTAGGCTGGCTGGCTGGCTGACTGATTGGGTCGGTGATTGACTCCTGTTTACGTTCACCTCAGGGCACACTTGTTGAGCTACGCCCAGATGGTTCTCCATCCCTTTCTCATATACTTCCTCTCATTATTTAGGTCTCAGAGTGAATGTTATCCACCCAGAAAGGCCCCCTCGGCTCCTGTCTCATCAGGCTATCCTGTCATTCTGCTCCCCCCGGCCCCGCCCAAATTTATCAACACTAACTGAAACTCTATTGTTTGCTGGTTTCTTTCCTATTTGAATGTAACCGTCATAAAAGGAGAGACTTCGTTTGTCCTATTCACCTCCAGGTCATGTCGTTAGTAATCCCAGAGCAGTTTTTTTTTTTTTTTTTTTTTTTTGTTAAAGGCACTAAATTTAAAGGGAAACATACAGCTCGGCGCTGCAAGGGCGAGTTCTGAGCCCAGGCAGACTGGCTGTGCTTCGCTGGGAACTGAGCTCCGTGATACCCTAATGTTCTCATTTTGTCAACAGACAGCAGCTGCTGCTTCATAGATTCTTGTAATATTAAGCGAGACGATGCATGCACGGCGCTCAGCCCCGTGCCTGACATACAGAAAACATTCAGCAAAAAGCTCTGTTATAATGTTATTTAATGACCACAAAATGGCTGGGAGTTAGATCCGGAGACTGACATTTAGCAAGTGGGGAAATGGACTCGTCATTATAAAGAGGTGAGTTGCCAAAGATCACAAAAATAATTATTGAAAAGGCTGGATCAGAATCAAAATGCAAAACGTTGTGCAAGACCCTCCCCCCACCCCCAGTTGCGGCTGACAACCACCCGTCAGACGAGTCAGCTGACTTTGACTCCTGATCCGCCGTTCACACCACACCACTGCGCCAGCTGACTGGCCATACAAGCGCCAGCTTTTCTGCAGGTGCACCAATCAGTGCGTCCATCGGCAGGTGTCCCATTCCAGGGTCTACTCGTGAAGCCGAGGGTTGACGACGCCAGCAAAATAGCTGGCTATGATGTATTCAGTTTTTGCCGTATATCAAGCACCTATTGGTCCTCACTAAACTTCCGTGATAGGAGCAAGTCATTCCCAATTTAGAGATGAAGACATTAGCTGTCAGAGCAGTGAGGTAAACCAGGCGGACGGTTAGAACTTGAAAGACCCAAGGTAGGGCAGGAACTCACAGCTGAGTAACAAAAATAAAGTATGGAAGCAGGGTGGCATGATGACCCTTCAAGGAGGGTGATGGTCAACTCTTTCTGCGTTGGCAAACATACCAGAATCACTTATTTTCCCTTTTATTTATTTAGTTTTTTGTTTTGTTTTGTTTTGTTTACTTTGGGGTAACTTGCTATAGAGTTGCTTACTATACAATAAAATCCTTATGAAATGTGGTTGTTTCCTGGACCTGGAGGGTCCAGGAGAAGTGTTGAATTTCACTTACCAGTATCTGCGTGTGTGTGTGTGTGTGTGTGTGTGTGTGTGTGTGTGTTCTGTGCACATATCTTGAGCTCACACTAGCTGTCAACTCCAGAAGACAGCTAGGGTAGGAGACCGACCTGCGAACGAATGCTACATTGTTGAAGTAGTATCTGGTGTAAAGAAGGGAAGACTTGGTACAGAGGCGGAAACAGAGTGAGCGAGCAGGGCCGGAGCAGTGAAGACTTTTGGGGAGGCCTGACAGAGGAAGTGACATTTTATCTGCCTTGTAAATTTGGAGTTGGCAGAACTTCTGTTAAGGGTATCTCTGTGAGGGAAAAAAAACATGTGCAAAATCATGGAATATGAAAGAGTCTGGAGTGTTTGAGGAACGGTAAGAACAGTCTGTGGCTCGAGCAGAGGGTACGTGGGGGGCGTGCATAAAAATGAAAGAAAACTTAGAATTTCATCAAAAACATACTTTTTGGGTTAAAAATAATTCACACTGCAAACTCGCAAGTGAGATGCTTTCTCTCCATTCCTCCGGCCTTGAAGAGCAGGAAGGCCCCACAGGAAATACGCGTTGAGTTCTGCGTGCAGAGGTGAACGTTGCTCCATGGTTTTGAGAGCCGCTAATATGGCAACATTTTAGAATGTCTTAAAAGATTTTTTAAAATTTATTTTTCATATGTAAGGGATTGACATTTTCCCCTTTTCTTTGCTTTCTGCTTGCTACTCTGTCAATATTTACCCAGCACGCTCACCGGTTTGTAAAACCAGTTTACACACACCCAAGGAAGGAGAGAAAGATTTAGGGAGTCCCTGAAGGAGAACCTAAAAAAAATCCCACTTCTCCCAGAAGCTGAGAAAGTCTGCAGCTGGTGGGGGACTGAGAGCTCCACTCTCCAGAAGAGGCCACACCCAGTGAAGCCCGGTCCCAGGGACTGCCCTCGGCGACACCCCATTCCTGAGGTCAGCCTGTTGTGTAAGCAGATATCCATCCTCGTCTCCGTGCGGGTTCGGCTAGAGTCCCGCTGCCAGAGTCAGAAAGGCAGCGTCCCTGGTGTGAGCCGAATTTGTTTCCCCCTCTCCAACCTAAAATAATTTACTTTGAGATCAGGAAAATTAAGTTTTTAACCAAGGCTTTACCATGCTTTTTACTGGATGACTTCGAGCGGCCTGAATAGCTACTCTAGAATGTTGTCTTATTATCTATCAAAATAAGGATGCTATGTTTCTGGAAAGATTGTTCTGAATGCTAGCTGATAGATAGATAGATAGATAGATAGATAGATAGATAGATAGATAGATAGATAGATATAGAGTGTCTAATGCACTACAAGTCAAAGAATAAAGTACTCAATTAAATGTAATTGTAAGGAGAACATACTGATGATAATAAGAGGTATGGGGGAGGAGGAAAAGATAAAGAAGAAAGAGAAGGGGGAAGAAAGCTGAGTACCAACGTAGCGCTAGAAGGTGAACTGACACTTTGATAAATCATTGTGTAAACAGGACTTCTGCCGCGCTTTCTTAGCATCAGTAGCCCCCAGAATATGGTACATTCCCCTTCCCTTCTTCTCTTACCAACAATCTGTTCTCTGCTTCTCAGAAGTCATACCTCAATCTCCGGACCCATAAATACTAGTTGGACCACATACCTCCTCTTCCCAAAGTTGTGAAAGGCATAAATCATTATTCAAACCACTTTCTTATAGTAGACCACTATAAGACCACTTTCTTATAGTATTATTTCAGGCCTGTTGTAGAAATGAACCATCTAATCATTACAACAAACTTGTGACCTACCCATATGTGCAAAGTAAAGGGACTCATTGGTATGCAAATCTGTGACACCAAGGGCGTCAACACCCTTTCATTTTGTTGACCTTCACCTTTACTTTTTGATAATTTGCTTATTCATAATAGGTTTGCACCTTTTTCTGGTGCTGAGCTTTATGTCTTTCAAAATCATTGTATATATAAACATTATATTAAATCATTACATATAATATATATTATACACACATATGTGTATATGCAGGGTATCACAAAAGTAGGTTTACAGTTGTGGGCATACAAAACACAGTTTATTCTTATAATATTATTTAGTAATGATTGTATTATTTTCCATGTGAACAACTGTAACCCTACTTTGGCCATATACATATATATGATAATGTGTTAATTCTTTGCTGCATGTGCCACAACATTTTTCCCTTTTTAAGTGCTAAATTTGAGGCAGAAGGATGTTAAGAAGCTTCCTAAAAACCACACAAGCCTACCAAGGGGAGTTCAAGGCCATGGGCAGGCTACAGCTGCATGGTCTTGGCAAGGTCCCTTGGCAGCCACCGGCCAGCTGACCTCACTGACCCCTGGGCCTCCATACACTCTTCCTTCCAATGACATTGGGAAGGTGAGTGGCCTGTCTTAAAAGTTTTAAAAAGGGGCAGTAATGTAATAGACATGCACACTGATACAACAAGACGGAAAACCCCCATAATGGTTGGAGACACTGCCTCTGTTAATGGCTGGAAATCAGTCCAACAGACCATTGTTCTCCGTGGGTGGGTTAGTTCTGGGAGTGGGGAATGAGGTGACAATGACCACTGTAGTCGAACACCCAATCACATTTATTTTACGAAGCTTTGTCTTATGTAACTTGATTTGTTCACTCTTGATCATTAGAGTAATGCATTTTCCTTTTAGAAATTTTGGAAAGCAGATAATACGTACGTATAAAAATACTCATACTACCACCCAGAGTCAATCACTGTACGTAAACCTTGTTTACATTTAGGGTGCATTTATTTTTCATTTTTAACAAACAAAGTATAACTCATAAAGACAAGCTGCAATAAATGCAAAACCATAAAACTCCTAAGGGCTGCCTACCCTTCCACGGCCACGGCGAATGGGGCAGGCGCAGTGGGGGGGCAGGAAATCATTCTTCCAGTACCAGCACATCATCCGGCCAAACAGCTCTGTTTATTGCTCCCTCTCTGATCACTTCAATGGCTGTGGAAATTTCTCCACCCCCGAAGCTCCATTTCAATATATTACGAAATTGTTTATCAGCTGAAGGAGCTATTCTTTTTCAGCAACCCAAAGCCCTGATACACAGAGCTCAGGTTGATAGACAAGCCTGGGGAGACCCCAAAGTACCTTCATAGGAATGACGAGAATTAGATACAACCAGAGTGGAGCAGCGTTTAGAGGTGGCTAGTTCACAGCCCATCCATGAGCTGCGAGCAAAGGAAATTATCTTAAGCCAACAGGAGCCCACATCAAGTAGCTACTCAATATTGAGAAAGAAAACAAACAAACAAACAAAAACTGAATGTACGTAGCAAGGACAAGAGATGGCGAGGCCATATAATTTTATTTCTTTCTGTTTTGATCACTAGAAGTTCTTAAAAACCAGAAATCCTTTTAACATTTCCTTGATAATTTGTCCCCAACATCCTTTCACAGATATCTGTCCAGGCACGTTGGGTGGTTTTCCATTGTCTTACATAATACCCGGAACCTCTTTTCAGGCCATCCATATAAAAAGACAGCTGTCAGGTGCTGCCCACAGATTTAGCTCTGAACCACTGCCCTGGTGTGATTTCCTTCCCCCACCCTCTCCGGCTCCTTGGCAGGAGGATGACAGCAGCCCACCTTTCAGGCACCGTGTTCAGAATGTCTTTCTGACTACGTTCTTTATCCCTCTTTGGGCATAAGCGAGGCTCCCTTTCTGCTGTGTTGGGCTTTTGTGTGTGTGTGCACACGTGTGTTACACACACGCACACCCACACACATACTACCCCATTCTCTTCAGTCTTGGGACCTCTGAACCTCAATGTTGGCACCACGGAGAGAACCCAAAGCAGACACACAGTTTTTGTCACTAACAACTAGACATGAACATCCCTGTAACAGAAACTTAAGAATATATGCAGTAAGAAATTATAAATATATTGGCTGGAATACCAACCTTATTCAAGTTCTTGATAAGACCTACATTGTAATAGTAAGTTCGCAAGAATAATTCACAGACATATGCCGACAAAGAGAAAAAGAAAATACTGTTAAGTATTAGCAAAACCATGTGATTTACTGTGACTCCTCATATCGGATAACTCAGCTGTACTATGCAATAGTCACAAAAAGGGAATAAATAAAATAAATATCTTTCTACACATTAGTCTTAATAAAACTATTTACACATACTTATTCTGAAAATCCTCAATTCTCATAATTCATAGAAAGAGTCCTTACCACCCATGGAAAGATCCCACTGGGAGAGGCAATTTTCTTTACAAGGAGAGGACTAACGAAAGAAAGAGGGAGAATTTCCGAGTTGAACTTGAGCATTTACGTCCAGTATTGGTTTCCTCAGACCTGAGGATCACTGAACTCTTCTTTCTTAGAGGAGACAAAGGAAGGTGGAGATTCCTCTGGAGTTTACAGTGTAGTCAAGAGGCAGGATCTGAACATTGTATTCAGTTGTTTTGTTTGTTTTCAAGGAGGTGAAAGTCGGGGTATCCAGCTGCTACCAGGAAAGTGTGCTGAAGGTGAGGGGCATCACAAATTGTTAAAACTCACAGGAATTAAAGACACAAAATTGAACTGAGGGGGTAGGTGGAGTGAGAGAGAATAGGAGAAGGTACAGAGTGAGAAAGAAAGATAAAATGTTCAAAACAGGCCAACCTAGTTTCCTTATTTCTATTAGTTGCTCATAGCTAAGTCCCATAACATAGGTAAATTGGTATAAGCCTGTTCAAGGAGGAAACTGCTGATAATAATTTAAATACTTAGATTTATTTTTAAATTTCAAATTTAAATTTTTTAATTTTAAATTTAGATTTATTTTTTTAAATATTTAGATGTGGAAATTAAAAATATTACTTAAGTGTAAAATATTCTTACCCAAAATGGAGGGCTCTGCCATTTCTAGCTACAAGAAGCATTTAGAGATTCGCTGCATAGGAAAGAACTTAAGGAGTACTTTTCTTCAGCAGACAAAATTCAACGTTTTTGATCACACATTGAGCGATAATAAAGTTTGGGGGGATGTGAAAAAATCACTCTCCTGGGGAAAAATATGTGGGTGCTAGGCTGGCTGTATAATGTTGGGGCTTTAGGTTGCTTATCTGCGAATGAAAAATGGAGCACAGAAAAGCTTGTCTAGCTTTCTCCAAGGTGCTTGGAAATTCCTCTTACCACTCCTTGTCTTCTGCTGCTTTGCAACAGCTCTTTATTTTATTTTCATTGCAAGAGAACCCCAAGAGCAACTTGGGAGCGGTGAGAGGAATCCAGACATCAGGTATTAATCACATTTTGTCCTGTGTCTTCTCTAAATCCGATTCTCCGGCTTCTTCCTCCCCTGAAACAATGGAGGGCCCAAGGCGGCCTTGCGTCCTCTGGGGGCAGGCCTGAGCAGAAACAGATCTCTCAAGGGCAGTCAACTGAGGAGAAAGTTTAAGGCATGAACAGCAACTGTCTTTACCTGCTATTGTATATTGGAGCTTCCTCCCAAAGCGGCTGAGAAATGTATGTAATTAATGTAGGAATGCTATTTGTATAAAAAATACAGCACAGACCATTAATACTAAATGCTAGCCTCAACTAAGCATCAAAAATTGGTTCTATAAAATGAAGAACTTGGACTCAACAATATGCACAGGTATCTCCATCCTTATATGCCACACCGTGATTTTCCTGTTGATTTTGCCTTTTGTTGTCATAAATGATGACGCCTGATGTTTGCCCACCCTATTTACTTGTTTCTTCAATTCCAGTAATCCACACGTCCCCATACCTTCCCCTCACACCTATTCCAATAAAGAGAGACTGATGGCAAGTACTGTGAAAACTACCTAGGAGCTAATTCTTGAGGTCAAGAAAGTCTGTTGTCTACACTAAATGGTAGAATACAAATTGCTTAATTATTTTAAAGAGAAAAAGTGTATTAAGAATAATGGGATTCTATAAGGCAAAAGATCAAGAAGCACCTGAGAATGTTCTGAAAGCATGCTTGATGACCCTGTTGAATCATAAAGCTGAATATTCTTTAAAATATGGCTATAATTCCTTTATGCATATATTTAACAAGTTTGTAATGAATACTCCCTACATGCCAGCCTGCGAGCAGGTGTATGTATCAGTTATCTGTCTGTCTGTCTGTCTGTCTGTCTGTCTATCCAGCCATCCATCCACCATCCATGCATGCACAAATAAGTGACGGGATACAGCTTAAATCAGAGGGTGTTATGCTGGGTCTTGGAACACTTCATCTGGCTGCAGAATGATAGCTGACAACTGAATTTATCAGGCTTTTTATATTCAATCATTTTTTTTCAGCTCATTGCATTTTGTGCACCCTCCCTACCAGGCATTATGCTAGTCAATGAAAAATGCAGCAATAAATAAAAGAAAATAGAAACAGGATGATCACCAAACGCCTTTTTGGGGAGGAGGTATTTAAAGACGTGGCTTAAAGCATGAAGAGGAAACAAGGAGAATGAGAGGAATATAGAGACAAGTGTGTTAGGGTATGAACGAGCGTGGGTTAACTTGATGAATGAACTCATGGTGGTATAGGAAGTAAGAGAACAGGCAGAGTGGCCAAGTTTTGAGGCAAGTGAGAAAATTCTGGGAAACAAAAAACACTAAAATGAAAGATAATGAAAGACCGGACCAACAGTAAAGAAGTTCAGAAACATGAAATTAATGGAAAAGTTTTCAATGGAGCTTACAATTTAGCTTCTCTCTTTTAACTTAGGTAGAATCCAGGCTATTAAGTAGAGAATTATTGAGATATATGTATAATATGCTATACATCACATTATTTTATGGAAGTTGTATTCAAAGTAAGGCATACAGATCCTTAGGAGTCCTGATATCACTTTAGGTGGTCTGTGAGTTCATACTTATATTTATAAAGTAATTAACACACTATTCTCCCTTTTTACTGAATGAACACTAGTAGAAAAGCAACAGTGGGTAACACCGTTCGGGTTTTGGCACAAATGAAGTCAGTAACATCCAGCTCTGCTAGTGGCCAATGCACTCTTTATTGCCATTCATCTGTAAGACCACCCAGCTTGAGACAAATTTCAAGTCCAGAAGTCCTTAAGACCACCCTCAGGTTCAATAATTTGCTAAAAATAAACTCAAAGACCTCACCAAAAGTTGTTATACTCATGGTTATAGTTCATTAGCACTCAAGGACCCTGATGAAAAATCAACTATGAGCGGAAGCACATGCTACAGCAGAGTTTGGGAAAATTCCATACACAAATCTTCCAGCATCTTCTCCCTATGGACTCAAGGGCAGCATTACTTTCTGACATCAGTGTGTGGCAATATGCATGAGATATTCCCAACTAGGGGCACCCTAGATTTAGGGTCCAGTCTTCACTCGGGCTTGGGCACACAAACCTGGTTGGATGCCCATGTAGAGAACCTCAACCTCCAGCCTTTGGAAGGTCGATCTGATACGGCATGCCCCAAAGCTCCCCAAATCACTGTGCCGGTGTGGCCCAAAGCCCTGGCCAAAATCAAATGTTATTATCTGGCATGATCCAAGGTCTCAAAATAAACAAAGACACACCTATAGGTGTGAGAGTCCAGAGGTTTGGAGATTATCTCCAAGAACTTGAAGAAATAGGTCAGACTTCTTTGGGGGCAAGGTTGAGTTCTCTACCACACATAAATAAATTATGGCTATTCAGACAGAGGTACATAGCAGAGCTTTCCTCAAAAATAAATAAAGCAACCCTGTCACTCCAGAAAAATAAGTGACATTATGTGGTATCAAAAAAATTTTAAAATTCAAGTTTCAAGCAAACTTATACTATTAAACTAACAAACAATAAGTGCTGATGAGGGTGTGGACAAAAGGGAACCAAAGTGCACTGTTGGTGGGAATGCAGACTGGTGCAGCCACTGTGGAGAACAGTATGGGATTTCCTCAAAAAACTAAATATGGAACTGCCTTTTCATTTGGCAGTTTCACTGCTGGAATTATACCCCAAGAATCCTGAAACACCAATTCAAAAGAACCTATGTACCCCAATGTTCATAGCCACACAATTTACAGTAGCCAAGTGCTGGAAGCAACCTAAGTGCCCATCAGTAAATTAGTGGATTGACAACCCATGGTACATTTACATAATGGAATACTATGCAGCAGAAAGAAAGAAGGAGCGCCTACCCTTCACAACAGCATGGATGGAACTGGAGAGCATTATGCTAAGTGAAATAAGCCAGGTGGTGAAAGACAAATACCATATGATCTCACCTACAAGTGGAACCTAATCGACAAAATGAACAAGCAAGCAAAATAGAACCAGAGACACTGAAATAAAGAACAAGCTGACAGGAACCAGAGCAGAGGGGGGAGGGGGATACCAGAGGAAAGGGGAAGGATCATCAAGGAACATGTATAAAGGACCCATGGACAAAGCCAAGGTGGGGGAAGGACTGAGGGTGGGAGGTGGGGGTGGGGGAAAATGGTGGTGGGGAAATGGAGACAACTGTACTTGAACAACAATTAAAAAAAGAAAAGAAAAGAAGATGTTTTTGCATGAGCATGAGGTTCACAGCTTCCCAATATTTAGAGAGATTGATGACATTAATGAGTGTTCATCAATATGGTTTCAAACTTGTAGCTATCATTTAAGAAGTTTTATTAAGTTTTACCATTTGTTAAGTTTTAGTGCGGTATCACAAAAGGGTATCCGTAATTATCTGATATGGCTACTGAAATACTCCTTCCTTTTTCAATACATGAGTATAAGGCTGTTTTCCCTCATAGCCTTTAACCAAAATGATGTGCTGCGCTCCACCAGAATGACTGCAAAACTAGAAACACAAAGTCAGCTGGGCTCTTTTATCCAGATATTAATGAGATTTTTTAAATGTAAAAGCATGCTGCTCTGACAGTAATTTACTTGTGCTTTCTGACACAATTATTTTTTCATAAATATATATCATTCCCATTAACATGAAATGTATTGTTTTTAAATGAACTAATAAACAGATTTTAAAATCTCTCAGTTTTAATTTCTAATATGATAAGTACTGATAAATATAACCCACATAAAAGCTGGTTTGCTTCAATAATTTTAAGAGTGTAAAGAGCTTCTAAGGTCGAATGTTGGAGAATAGCTACTTTTTGAGCAATATTTTTCAAACTGAGTTTTATGATCCCTTAGTCACTATGACGTCACAGCGGGAAAAGTACTGTTTCTGAGTCAGATCTGAGCAACTGTCTGCTTTTGTAAATAAAGGTTTATTGCAACACAAAGATGCCAAATTGTCCTGATTCACATTGTTCACAAAGTCTATAATATTAACTGCCTGGCCCTGTAGGGAAAATAGTTTGTCAACACTTGATTCTGTGAGCTATGAAACAAATCTAGAGCCTTAGACCACTGGTCATGAAATGGAGAAAATAGTTACAGAGAAAGGAAAAATGAAGTAAAATAACTAGAAGTAATGAGATTAAAGAAGGATGTCATGGTGACAATGATTATTGCAAAATATTTATCTTCGTGAAGTGTCTGTGTGATTTGGATTTGGATTAATATAGTTTCTTAACCTATTTTTTAAATTATATTTTACTGTCTATGCTAGTACAGTTGTTCCAGTTTTTCCCCTTTTGCCCCCCTCCACCCAGACCCCTTTTACTCCCTCAGGTAATCCCTACACCGTTGTCCATGTCCGTGGGTCATGCCCATATAATCTGTGGCTACTATATTCCCTATTCTGTACTTTACATCCCTGTGACTATTCTGTAACTACCAATCTGTACTTCTTAATCCCCTCACCTTTATCACCCATCCCCCAACCCCTATCCCACTGGCAACCATAAAAACATTGTCTATATCTATGAGTGTTTCTATTCTGCTTGTTCATTTATTTTGTTTTTATTATAGATTCAATTATTGATAGATATGTATTTATTGCCATTTTACTGTTCATAATTTTGATCTTCTTCTTAAAGAAGACCCTTTACCATTTCATATAATAATGGTTTGGTAGTGATGAACTCCTTTAGCTTTGTCTTGTCTGAGAAGCTCTTTGTCCTTCCATTCTAAATGATAGCTTTGCTGGGTAGAGTAATTTTGGTTGTAGGTCCTTGTTTTTCATCACTTTGAATATTTCTTGCCAATCCCTTCTGGTCTGCAAAGTTTCTCCTGAGAAATCTGCTGACTGTCTTGTGGGAGCTCCCTTGTAAGTAACTAGCTACTTTTCTCTTACTGCTTTTAATATTCTCTCTTTGTCTTTAACCTTTGGCATCTTAATTATGATGTGTCTTGGTGTGGGCCTCTTTAGGTTCATTTTGTCTGGGGTTCTGCACTTCTGGGATTTGTATGTCTATTTCCTTCATGAAGTTAGGGAAGTTTTCTATCATTACTTTTTCAAATAGGTTTTCAATTTTTGGCTCTCCCTCTTCTCCTTCTGGCAGTCCCATGATGTGAATGTCGGTATGCTTGAAGTTGTCCCAGAGGCTCCTCACACTGTCCCCATTTTCCCGGATTCTTTTTTTTTTCCTTGCTGTTCTGATTGGGTATTTTTTGCTTCCTTATATTCAGATCACTGGTTTGATATTCAGCTTTATCTACTCTACTGTTGATTTCCTCTAAAGTGCTCATCATTTCAGATGGTGTATCCTTCATTTCTGACAGGTTCTTTTTTATGGTTTCCATGTCCTTTTGTATGTTGTTGAAGTTCTCCTTAAGTTCATCGTGCATCCTTATAACCAGTGTCTGAACTGTGCATCTAGTAGATTGCTTGTCTCCATTTTGTATAGTTCTTTTTCTGGACTTTTGTTCTGTTCTTCCATTTGGGTCATGTTTCTCATTTTGGCAGCCTCCTTGTGTTTGTTTCTACGTATTAGGTAGAGCTGCCATGACTCCCTAGCTTGGTAGAGGGGCCCTGTGTAGGTATCCTATAGGGTCCAGTGGCTCAGCTTCCCCTATCACTTAAGCTGGGTACTTGAGGTGCAGCCACCATGTGTGCTGTGTACAGCCTCCTCTTGTAGCTGAGCCTTGACTGCTGGTGGCAGGTCAATGGGAGTGATTTACCCAGGCCGATCAGCTGCAAGGACTGGCTGTGACCACTAACCAACCTCCAACCACTGTGGAGGATCCGCTGTGCAGGGGCCCACTCCACAGAGCAGGACTTACTTCAGCAGGGCCGTGGTGCTCACTGAGTTTGCCCCTTGACTGTGTTGCTTGTGGAGGTGGTTGGGTGGTGGTACTCCAATGTGGTCTGTAGGTGTCTACAGGGTGTGCGTGCTCAGGGACCTGCCAGGAAATGGAGGTCAAGGTCAGCCACCACCTGCGTTCTGTCCAGGGCCACCCAGCATAAGCTACAAAGCAATCTTCAGATGGCTTCTACTTGTGTTGGGCTTGACTGTGCCCAGGCAAGGCCAAGCTGTGACCCAAGGCCAGCTGCTGTTAGTGCCGGGCCTGGGGCCACTTAGCAAGGGGTATGGCACTCACTGGGGTCAGACGCTGCTGGTTTGAGAGAACTGAGGAAAATCTGAAGTATAAGACAAGCTATTCATATGGAAAGCCACTGGAAACAGCTTGGGCGGGCTGGATATTGGGTAGGGTAGAGCCTCAGGGAATCATCAGAGTGGGGCAAACAGTGTGAGTCAAGCTGATGGAGTATCAGATATGGCACCTGCCTGCTGGCTCTGTAGGAAAAGGGGTCAGGAAAAGAACAATGGCCTCTTCCAGCACTTCTGCCTGGAAGAAAGCTGCTCCCCAGCTCTTGCCCTGATGCCAGACACTTCAGTTCTTCCTTGTATTCTCTGGTGCATTTCAAGCTACTGCCCCAGTGCTGGAGCTCAGAGGGAGTGAGTGTGAGTCCTTGCATGGGCCCTTTAAGAGGAACTGCCAGGAAGTCCAGCAGTTTCTGTCTTCCACAGCCTCAATCCTTTATAGCCACAGGCTATGGGGACTTATCTTCCTGGCACTTGAGCCCTGGGCTTGGGGGTCTAGCGTGGAACTGGGACCCCTTGCTCCCAAGACACCCCTCCTGACTTTTATCTGCCACATGTGGGTGTGGGACCAGCCCATTCCGTGCCTCTGCCCCTACTACTGGTCTCGATGTGGTTTCTCCCTTAATTCTGCAGTTGTAGGACTTCCATTCAGTTTGATTTCTGGTGGCTCTGAATGATGGTTGACTGTAGTTTAGCTGTAACTTTGATGTGGTTGTGTGAGGGGGAAAGCCGTGTTTACCTACGCTGCCATCTTGAAAGTAGGGGTGCGCTGTTAACATCGTAAGCTGTCTCTTAAGCTCTCCAAGGCAGTATGAGGCACATAAATCCAAAATAAATAAAATGACACATTTGTATCAGTCTCACTAACAGTATTCAAAGACATTTATGGCAAAAACAAATTCAACATTTTTTAAAGAATATAAACTTCCCTGAACTTTACAGATTTGGTTAGGCTTTATAGCCTGTTATTTTAAGAACTCCACAGATGTCCTATCCTCTACATGTCATCGCAGATATAATGTTTGTTTCTAAACCTGAAATTGGTCTTTCATTTGGTGTGTTATGTTCTTATTGTTAAGATGCAAATGTCTTCAAAAAGTGTATACCTTTAAAATTATTTATTGATGTTTAATAAACATACTTTATATACAAAACTCATAAGTACACACTTCCTTTTATTTTTTTTACAAAACTGAAAAAATGTATATAACCAGATAGAGTGTGGATCTTGTGTATTACACATTGGGACTTAGTAGAACGGAAATACTTATTGAGACTGTGCATTTGTTGAGTGTGTTGTTAGGCATTTTGAGACATAAAAACAGACCCAGGGCTGTTCTCTGTCACCAAGGAGTTTGAAAGTTGATACACCTGGATGACAGTTAAATTACTGTGTATGTCTGTGTGTACCACGCACACTGTAGCTTTGAAATCCCATGTCCAATAGAAAGAGAGCATGCTTTGGCTTCAGTGTTCTGGGTTGAAATCCCTGCTTAAGGTCACACCTGGGAGGTCTTATAATATGCGAAGCACAGAGCCTGGTACACCTGGTGCTATGGACCAAATGTTTGCATCCCCCAAAAGTCCTATGTTGAAACCTGATGGCATGAGAAGTGTGATGGCATGAGAAGGTGGCGCCTTAGGCTGGGACTAGGTCACAAGAATGGAGACCACGTGAATGGAGTTAGTACGAGATAAAAGAGCCCCGAGAGCTCCCCCGCCCTCTTTGCCGTGTGATGGCCTCTGTGAGGATGTAGGCAGCTCAGTTGAGGCTTGACTCTGAGCTGTGTTTAATTTATGGGTCAGACTGAGACTATACCACCCTGATGTTTGCAAGAATATTTGAGAAATGCTTTCTTAACTTAGAAAGAGAAATTAGATACATTTTTGTTTTGCCATCACAAGCACCTACATGGCAATAGGCAAGCAGAACACATCAACATACCTGATACAAAAAACCACCATCACTACGGTCTCTGGTCCAGATAAAATATCACAAGGGATAGATGGAATCACTAACCGGCACGTTTGTCTCCCACAACTTGCTCTGGAAGTAGCACCTGCTGGTTTAACATGCCCCCCGCTTTATATTATCTATTTTCCATTTCACCACAGGTTTGAAGTACGAGAGGGCCATGCAGCTGCTCTTTGATGTGCGTCAGGACAGCATATTAATTGCAGGGGGCTCCATGGGGCAAGGACAGAGGGAGGCGGGCTAGAGCGGAGATGGATCAAAGCTCAAGTTGCACATGAAGGGAAATCTGCTGCTGGCTTCGCTAACTACATTTTGTCATGTTTTATTTCAGAGGACAACACAATCCTAGCGGGAACTGACTATCTCAGGATCGGTGTCTGATGTAGTTTTACAGGAGTAACGTGCTCTGCTCTGAGAACAGTGTACTGGATAATAACTAACAGGTCCAATTGTATTCATTTCCTTGAGGAATCTGAATATGAGACACAGAGATATTTCTGCATCCACAGCAGCAGAGAGACATGTGGAGTTAAGGAAGTAAACAAAAGCCATAAGTCAACAGGACAATGAATGAGCCAAAACCATCAGATAACTGTGACGGGGAAGACTCAGATAACCATACTACTGACAGCTAATAATGGGGGAGTTTGAAATTTGATCCACCTTTTAATATTGTAAAACTTAAAATGGCCAAGCCCTCTCCAAAACACATATTCATTCTGTTCATCTTTATCGCATACCATGTAATGCATACAACGCATGCAGTACTATCCCATGATTCTAACCTTAGATGCAGTAAAACAGAAGTCCAGGCAGATTAAGTGTTTTCCTTGAATTTAAAGGATGGCATCAAAGCCCTCCCTGAGCTTTATGTACAAGCAGCCTTGCTCTTAACCACTCCACGGCATTACCTCTCAGGTAGCAATGCGGGCAGTGTGAACTTGCCGTGGCATCTCAAATAGTGTTGTTTAGGTGACCCCGAACTAATTTTCTGTGCTTCCTCATCTGGCTCCTCTATCCTTACAAGAAGTCCCAGGTGCTTCCCTTTTTTTCTGCAATACATTCATGAGCTTCTGGACCAAGTGCTGGGGCTTCTGAGAGGTTTTACGCCGGACATCCCTGCCATGATCTGACCCCTAGTTTCTCTTCCATGATCCAGGAACAACAACAACAACAACGACAACAACGACAACGACAACGACAAAAACAAGGGACCTGAGGAGTGTGCTGTGGACTAGATGCCCAGAAAACCCTGCTGGACACAGCTCCTTCACTGTTCACCTTGAGACTAGGCACAAGTGGTTCACGGAGTTCTTTGATTAAACTCAAGAGAACTCACAATGCTGAAGAAAGAATAATAAATGCTCACTAGGAATCCAGAGCTCGCTCTTTTCTACTCTTTTTCCCCCCCCTAGTACATTTCAGCTAGAGAGCACTGGGGATTACTTCCCCTGCCACGGAATGAACCTTTCACTCAAAGGAAAAATGGAAAGTGATGATATGTTTGTCACTACTGGGCTGAGGTTTTTGCTTCTGTTTTTTAGTGTTGTTTTTTTGGGAGGGGGGGCGGGGGGTGTTGGTTGTGCATTAGCTACACGGCATCAATATCACATTTTTTCCTGAAGGGACAGATCTTACAAATCACTTCTCAGTTTTGAACAAACACTGTAGTGAGCGATGCGGCTGGGAAGGATCTCGCCTCAAGGGGCTACTCGCTGTCAACCGGTTTCTGGAGGAGCTGAAATAAGGTTGTTTGGTTCAACTAATATCACCTTTAACATCATGTTTTTGAAAGTATGGGTGTACTCACAGTGGAGCGAGGACACTGTCTTCCTGGTTTTTTTGGTGTCATTGTTTTTACTTTTGCAAACCTCCTCATGCATGTGTGATCGCCCACACGACACAACTCTGGGGCCAAAGCATGAGGTTCTGAATTACTTTTAAGGTTTTCTTCCTTTCTCCTAAGTTAATAGACTTTTATCCCATATAAAAATAAAAAGTGGTTATACATATATGTGTGTGTATATATGTATATACACACACATATATATATATATATATATATATATATATAAATCAGAATCCAGCAGAAGTGAGGCTTACTTGAGTGTGGTTGGTAGGATACATGAATGTCTCTCACAAGATGGACATCAATTTGAACTTTTCCCCTAAAATGTCACATGGTGTGCTTGAGTGTCCTATGCTATGATACAGAATTACAAGCTTATGATTTTGTAATAAAAAGGAGCATTATTTGTGCCGGATCCTGTACACACTTACACACATATGTGTGTGTTCGTGCGTACACATGTGTGTGCACACATGCATATATACATGTGTGTGTACACACACACGTGTGTGGGGCATGCACATGTGCCATTTTAAATCAATAGTACTAACAGTAAATCTAAGTACGGATGGTCAGGCTTAGACTTTCATGAGAAAATAACAATCTCCAAAAAAATGCCCGTTTTGGAGCACCTGTAACTAACCAGACAATAACGTTAGGTGTGCTCTCTTATTCAATCACCAGAAGCACTTTGAGCAAAACGTTTAAAACTGAATTTTGCAAATGAAAAAAAAAAACAAAAACGGTTGAGGAACCTTACTCCACTGGGCATCGGGAGGATAACAGTCAGGGTTAGAATCTGAGTTCAGGTCCGTCTGGTTCAGGTATCTACCTTCTCGCATCATTATGATTATTGATTTGCTAATTCTTTTATTCAGGTCATGCATTGTGCATTTGTTAAACAAACATATAAAGAGTTTTTATTTATGATCCAAATTAACTCTAGTCACTCTTCTAAGCAGAGCAGCATAATTTACATCATTAAAAAATTATAACATATAAAATTGCTCCCAAGCTATCTTCACTGCAGAGAGTTAGGGGTGAATATAGAAATTTAGGAGGGTTGCCATTTTTTTTCTGTATGTCATTTTCTTTTTCTGAGTGACTAGGAGACAACACAAAAAAGAGATGACCACTGCTTAGTATAGCTCCTTACTGACCCCTCTGGATTTGCACGGCGGGGGGCGGCGGGGGGTGCGGGGGGCATGTAATTAGTAAAGAGCTAAATTTCTTAGCGAAATGAAGTAAAGGGGATTGAGTTTCAAGTAAACCCAGGAGAGAGGTGCCTCGGTCAGTTCTGGCTTCCATAACAAAATACCATAGACTGAGTGGCTTAAACCAAAGGCATTTATCTTTTGGAGGCTGAAAACCCATATTCCGGTGTCCATAAAGTTTGGTTCTGCTGAAAGCTCTCTTCCTGACTCATAGAAAACTGCCATGTCGCCGTGTCCTCACTTGGCTTTTCCTAGATGTGTGCGGGAGAGGGGCGGGGGCTAGCTCTCTGGTGCAGCTCCGTATCAGAACACCAGGTTCACTGTGAGGGCCCTGCCTCACGTCCTCGTCTAACCCTAAGTGCCTCCCTGAGGCTCCAGCTCCAAATGCCATCACGTTGGAAGCTAGGGCCTCAACAAATGACTTCGGGGGCACATTTTAGTTCACAACAAGAAGGACCACAGAGAGAAATAGGGAGAGGCCATCGAATCATAGGGAAGTGAGGGACCAAATGAGGTGCTTGGGCCTAAAGCCTACGAACCAAATGGGAGGGCCAAATTTTTAAAAATCCCCTTGGCTGACATCAACAAAAATCAACAAAAGGGTGAGATGCCTGACAGCTAGGTTGAAGCTCTTTAGTCTGTGGTGGCTATCGTAACAGAATTTTCTTTTGCCTCAAATACTCAGGTTGCTTTGCCTGGTTATATCACAGAGAAAATTCTAGTAAAAGGGATTGTTGTTGGCAATGCCAAGCAGAATGCTCTCTACATATGGAGAGAACAAGTCAAGCCATGTATCAAATTAGCTGACGCGGGAGACCAGGAATAAATGCAGAGATTTAATTGACGCCACCCCCCTGTTCTTCAACCCCTAAATCCCTGGGGAGTTATTAAGAGTAGCCTAGAGTTCACACTGTGTGTTCCAGAGCATTCATTGGACTTTCATGCCACACGGTACTTAGTTGACACGGGGGCTTAACAGATATATCTTGAGCATCTACTGTTTTCCTAGGACAGTGATATTAGACCCAGAGGGTACATTAGGGGTCCTCACAAGGACCTTTCATAACACAGAAGGCTCTCAACTGAGTAGATATATTCTTTAGGTTTGGGACTATTTTAGCAAAATACAGAGAAAGAAGTTTATAATTGCAGTGTAGTATATGTATTAGTTTCCTGGGGCTTGTGAAACAAAGCCCCACAGACTGGGTGGCTGAATCAACAGAAACTCATGGTCTCACAGATCTGGTGGCTGGAGGTGCTAAGTCAAGGTGTCAGCAGGGTTGGTTCCTTCTGAGGGTTGTAGGGGACGTTCTGATCTAGGCCCCTCTAAACTGGTGGATGGCTTGCAGTTTTCTTTCTGTCTCTTCCCATCATTTTCCTGCTCTGCGTGTCTGTGTCTGTGTCCAAACGTCCCCTGAACAGGGGCGCCAGTCACACTGGATTAGAACCTATCCTGATGACGTCACTTTGACTTGGTTACTTCTTTAAATGCCTTATATTCAGATTAGGTCACATTCAGAAATATCGGGTGTTAAGATTCCTACATACCTAGTTTAGGGGAAAACAATTCAACCTGTAACAGTAGATGATGAATAATACTTCAGAAAATCACTCTGTTATAAAAGCTGCTTTGCAGGACCACAAGACTTATAGAATGCGGAAAAGGTAGAAAAAGATAAAGATTTGTCCAGGTATTAATAGATAAAGAGTAATTTCTTTACCTTCCCCCAAATCACAAGACAATCATTTTGTTTCAGAAATTCATTTCTTAACACAACCAAGGCATTGCATGTGTAATTGACTTCCAAAATCATTTCAATAGCACTAGAATGATTTTACATCCTACCAAATAGGGTATACTGGAAGGAACACATCCATCTGAAAATCAAATTATGGCTAGTTTATTGAAAGTTAAGTCCTGTTATTTTACACTGACACCCTGGATATTGTAGCTTTCTAAATGGGGTTTCTGGATATATTCTGTATTCCTGGAAATTTAAGTTTTGCACTTAATTTTTCTAATCAGGATTTCATATCATTTAATTAGTGAGGTCTGTTCCTAAAGTTTTACGAGTAAAATTTTATAATTATCGTAAAACTTTACAAAACAGGGCATATAATAGTATAGTGAAATTCTTTTTAGGTAGAGTAAGTGGTAAAATTAAACTTCAGTAATTTTGTGTCTTTAAAATAGACTTTTTTTTTCCCAAGGAGAAGGTAATAGCTCATTGTCTTGGATGCACAGGAGCAGTCATATTTAAAATGTTAAAGTTAAAAATCTGCATTATAATGAAACTGGTAACTGTCCAAAGTCTTATTCTAAACCACAAAGTTCAAGCATTATGCCTTCAGGGCCAAGAAGTCAAATTTTCTACCTAAGATAAGGAGTTGAAAAAATTTAAAAATTTAAATGTCTTTCATCGGAATTTTTTAAATAGGTCTATCTCATATTTTCTTACTTCTACATTGTCTTCATCAATGTAAGCCTGTGACATAAATTTTAATACATGATTTATGGTTACAAATTTATTTTTTCATTCTCATTTATTATGGGGTGTCACATTTTATCATGCCTGCATTTAATCATCTCCTGTCTGCATATTAATGGTTACAAATATGATACCTGTGTAGACCCAAGAAGCCAGGAGCTTAGCTGTCTTGGAGTGTAACGGTTGAGTGCCTTGAAAAGTGGGTTTGGAAGAAAAAAATAAACCTTTAGATGTCTTTGTACATGCATGTGCATTACAGAATAATTCATGTAGTGAAAAAGAGGATGTTCTACTATGTAGAGTCAATTTGTGTAAATTGATTTTTCATAAGCCCCCATAATTTATACATCTATAAGTGTATTGAACATATAATAAGTTGTGTCAAGATCAGGAGAGATCATAAACAAGACGCTGCTAAGTTTCAGTGTCAATTTTACACATAGACCAATAGCAAATACACAAATACCACTAGGTACATTCATTCATATACACACATTTTGGATAGCATTGGCTAAAATACATCAATGAAAAGGCATGTTTTTAGGAAATCAGAGCTTATCAAAACTTGACGACATGAGATATGGGGAGCTGAGAAAGAAATTTGCAATTAAAAGCAACTAGAAAATCTGTTGCTACAAAAGTATGAGTGCTGACATAAAGCATGTACTAAAAATATGTTTGATTAATGAATAAGTACTTTATTTTCTCTTGCCGACAAATACCTGGGATCCACATCTGATACTAAAGTAAATTGAGTTGAAATACTGAGGCTAGGGAAAGCCCCCCAGGGGTAGAATGAGAAAGTGGGAGTGGGCACCACAGGCTGTTTAGTCACTGGGTCTTTTCACCAGAACCCCCACCTCCAGGCGTGATCCACAGGAAACAGCTAATGGTGGGGGACTCCTGCAGGACTCACAGAAGTCAACTGGAACGGGAACTGGCTAAAACCAGGTCAATCCAAGATGGAGGAAAGTATATGGTCATTATAATGGAAACTGACACCACAGGGAGAGGGGACCAAGAGGCACGAACACCATGACAATTCCAGAATGGACCCTATTAGGAACAAGACCCACCCCCTTCCGTCAGAAGGTGGAGCCAGAATTGGGTGCCACAGGGTTCAGAAACAACCCACCCTGGCAAACACATAAAATCCCAAGATCTGACTGGCTACACGTGCAACTCACTGGCAAGTCTGCCGCTGTCTACTCGGCTTCTCTCACAGCGGCACCCTGCGAGACTCGCAGCTAGGGCGCAGAGGCAGCCAGTCCTGGGCTCCCCCCTTGATCTTGTCCCCAGGCACCCACACACTGGCCTCTCTCTCTCTCTCCACCTAAGTTAGACTTGCTTTTGCTCTCATTTCAACTTGTTTTTGAATTCTTTCCTGCTCGGGGCAAGAGCCTGGGCATCCTGGACCACGCTCAGGCAGGGCCAGCCTTCGGCGTGGAATCGGTCTGGGGACAATACCACCAATAGGGGTGATGGGCTAAGTGCAGAGGAGGGACTGGGGCTGAGTTCTCGAAACAAACTACTAGAAAAGGATACACAAATCATGGGAAGAACATCAGGTACAAAGAACAAAACTAAACTAAGATCAGAGAAAAGCCAGCAATATATGGGAAGGAAAGGAATCATGATAAGCTTGGGAGGGGAAGCAATTTGGGAAGTAGAGTACACACTGTTAATATAATCAGGCGGCAAAACTAAGTCTGTGGTCTGTCACAGAGTACGTGCTGCATGCAAACTGAGGTTATAGGTCAGGACTTCAAGAGCCTAGGAAGAGGGAGGGAATGTAGTAATTAAGAGGAACTGTATGCATGATTGGTGTTGTAACAGAAAAACAGAAATCAGATTATTTGTCATCCTTGGTTTTGAGTGTGGCTACAAGGGTCAATTCTCCTAACTCACAAAGAAAATCAGAAGACAAAATTGTTGAAGGTGTTCTAAAGGGTACAAATGTACAGACAAGAAAAGGTGGTTTATCGAGGACATTTGGTGGCTATGCTTTAGGATTGAGAATACAGACATCTTAACCCCTGTTTTCAAAATAGAATATTGGTCTTGAAATAAATTGTACCAGTCTCCAAAATCTGTTAGCTTAGTTCTGAAGAAGAAAAACTCCCTGACAAAACCTTCACTGCTGAAAAATAAGGCCCTTGGCCAATCTACTTTTGATTATATTTTTCTGTGCTTTTAGGAAAAACTTTAAGGCTAAAGCAACAACAGTGTAATAAAACAACGTCTATGAAGCTGATAAAGCTATTTCACTTATAGAAATGCAAATTTCTGAAAAAGAAAAGAAATTGTGCTTTCCCAGAGGTTCCTAATGATTATTTCTGTATTTTTAGACACGATGAAGTGCACACGAAGAATAACTTTTATGAATGTTAACAAAATATCAACAATAGCGTTGCAAGGAAATAAATGGTACAATTAGAAATATCAACAGCTATTAACAATATAACAGTGTTGCTTTCTAAGCATTGTGGTATCGCCAAACATATAGGTAATATGTACTTTCTCGCATCCTATATTTAAAACCTCTCCTATTGTCTCCCATTCAAGAAAAAACATCATTTGCTCCTTTGCAGGTGATTGTCGCTATCACGTTGATAACTTGAATCTGCCCTACTGTAGAAATTTGATTACATTGATTTAAAGTAATTTACTTGTGATGGTATAACCTGGGCCATAATGTTAGTGGTTGAATGCTTCCTCAAAGTCTCACCTTTTTCTGATAAGGAGCACAATGAGATTTTATAAGACTTATTAAAGCAAATTGAGGAAAATATTAATATTTGTTTACTTGGGTTGGCAGGTACCTCGGTATTATTACATATCATTAGACTCTTTGCCTTAAGCAGCTCAAGAACATACACACGGAAATGTAAACCCATATTTTTACAGGAAAACAAAACTAAAAACATCATTGAAATATTCATGTTTAAATATATAAAATATTTATCATATAAAACATTCCTTGAAATCTATTTTACCATATCCCTGTTGAATATAGATGCAAAATTTCTGAGCAAAATATTAGGAAATAAAATTCGAGAACACATTATAGGGATTTTACATCCTGATCAAGTGGGATTTATCCCTGGGATGTGAGAATGGCTCAACATTACACAAATAATAATGTAATTCTTTACATCAACAAATAATAAAAATTACATAACCATCTCAATAGATACAGAAAAAGCATTTAACACAATACAACACCCTTTTAGGATAAAATGTCTTAACAGATGGATGTAGATGGAACATACCTCAATATAATAATGGCCATATACTACAACCCTGCAGCTAACATTATATTCAATGGAGAAAAATTGAAGTGATTCCTCTGAGATCAGAAACAAAACAAGGCTGCCCATTCTCACCACACCTATTCAGTATAGTATTAGAAGTCCTGGATAGAGCAGTTAGGTTAGACAAGGAATTAAAGGCATCCCGAATGGGAAGAAGGAAGCAACATGGTTGCTATTTGCGGATGATACAAGCTTTTATAGAGAAAATCCCAAGGAGTCACAAAAAAAAAATGTTGGAATTAATAAATTCAGTAACGCGGCAGGTTACAGAATCAACGCACAGAAATCAGATCTTCGGCATTACCTGAGTGACGTTTGAGAAACAGCGGCCTAACAAATATAAAAACCAGTCCGTCCGTCCATTGGCCCATCAAGACCAATTGAGAGAGGTCTTCCTCTCTGAATGGGGTGGACGGTCATCTCCACTGATCCGAGCACACGCGTATACCAACTCTCCTTTCCCCCAGGCACTGCGTCAACTGACACCTCGAGTAGCAGAATCCGAGCTTGAATTACTGTCGAGAGAGGGCCTCACACACAAAACCACAGAACGGGGGGCAAAGGACACCTCACAGCCTCCGCACCTCGGCCAGGGCGCACACACAAAAGCGGCAAGCCTCAAAAAGCACTCAGTACACAGTAACTGGCTAAATCAGTTAAACTCCTTTGAGAAGGAAACAAAAAAATTTTAAAATACCATTCTCTTGAAGGCTTTTAACAACAACACAAGCTTGCAAGAGACTTTTCAACACCACTGTGTCGCACTAAGTCTTTGTTATTACTACAGAGGATAAGACTTATTTTTTAATATTAATTATTTTGGGTGTGCAGATAAAAATATATTTTAAAAACACAGAAAGTGATTCCCTGGCCAGGTCGCTCAGCCGGTTAGAACACTGTCCTGATACACCGAGGTTGTGGGTTCAACCTCTGGTCAGGGCAGATACAAGAATCAACTAATGAATGCACAAATAAGTGGAACAATAAATCTCTCTCCCTCCCTCTCTCTCTCCCCCTTCCTCTTTCTCTAAAATCGATTAAAAAAAAAAAGTTATTAAAATAAAAAAACACGGGAAGTGAAAGAGGGGCAGGTAATTAGGCAATAAAACAATGAAACAACTTTTGATTTATTTGGCTCACAATGGGATTAAGTGTATTTTGTAAGAAAGACTGATTACATATTTTTAAATGACTTGGTGGCAGTGGCCTTAACTCTGTCGCCTTTGGCTTTCTCCTTAGTGAATAGAACAAGGAGAGATTTTTCCAGACTGCTTTTGATAACTCATTGCCTTGGTATTAGGATGCGTTTTGTTTTCGCAGAACTAAATCTGACTCCATTTCCAGAAAGGCATTTCCTCTTGAAAGAGGCAATATTAGATGCTGTACCCTTTTCCCACAAAACAATAACATTCCTTTGAATGTAGGAAGTTCTAGCCCACTGCCAAAAAGCTACACACACATACACACATCCCCCGTAAACATACTCATTATGGTATATTTCTAGGCACTTTATAAGGGAAGTTATATTTTATTTATTATATTTCACTTCCAGGTATAAAATAAATAAGTCATGAAGATGTAATTCACAGCATTGTGACTATAGTTACTAATACTATATTGCATATTTGAAAGTTGCTAAGAAAGTAGATCTAAAAAATTTTCATCATAAGAAAAAATGTTTTGTAACTATGGTCACAGATGGTAACTAGACTTATATTGGTGATCCTTTCACAATATATGCAAATATTGAATTATTATGCTGTACACCTGAAACTAACAATATTGTATGACAATTATAGTGTAATGAAAACACACACAATCCTTTCTTTCCACTTAATTTTCCTACTAGGTTCTAGATGGGGTCATCAGTTTAGATGAGAGTCAGCTCATCTAGGCTAAGTTTGTCTGTATCTGCTCCATGTTTTGGGGACCCTGGGATATCTGGGGCATGTGCCTTTCACGGTGAAGGCAGAGACATAAGAGGACAAGAGATGCCAAAGGACTGTCTGACAGTATCTGATGAGATCAGTTTCCATGCGGAAAACTTAGTCCTGCAATGTTTTTTTCCAATGTTATTTCGTATCGGTTTCGGGTATGCAGTTCAGTGCTTAGACAACCACATACTTTACATAGTATCCCCCTTGATATTTCCAGTACCCTGACAACTGGCATCATACACAGTTATCGTAACTTTATTGGCTGCATTTCCTATGCTTTACTTATTTCCCTAGGACTATTTTGTAACTACCCATTTGTGCTTCTTAGTCCCTTCACCTCTTTCACCCACCACCCCAACTCCCCTCCTCTCTGGCCCCGGTAGCGTGCGCCCTGCACCTGTGAGTCTGAAAAACACAGAACACTTCACAAATCTGCACATCATCCTTGCGCAGGGGCCATGTTAACCTTGTCTGTATCGTTCCAACGTTAGCATACGTGCTGCTGAAGCAGGCACAGTCCTGTAACTTTTTGAAGGTTGAAAGACTTGCTAATGGATGTGCTGGGTGCCACCAGGATGTCATCTCAGTTTCTTCAACCATAAAACGAGGATGATGATAACATCGCTGGGGATTATTTTGGGAGTCACCTGTGCAAATGCCTCGGAAACTGTATAATAAACCCTCAAGTACAACATGGCTCCTCCTCTGACCCAGCTACCTCTCTATTACTTTAATAACAATTTTGCGGTGGAATGTAACAAATATGACATTTCAATTTAATCTGTCTTGTTATCTCTCAGTTGTTACTAATAGCATGCTATACATGAGATAAAATCATGAGATCAAATAAACACATATTTGAATTCTGCCTGCCTCATTTCCTAGTTTGAGACCATGGTCAATTACTAGCAATGAGCCTTGAAGAAACTTTCTTACAAAGCTAGCCAAATAATGCCTGTCTCATGGTTATTTTAAGTAGCAAAAGGGGCAATGTTCTTTTTGTAAATCACTTAGAGCAGCACAGCATGTACAAACTGCGAGCTCTCTTTACCTCCAATTTAAATTATTTTTTAACTGTAGAAATGAATAATTTGTCACATGCATGTTTTCAGGTAATAACTCAAGTCACGTCATTTCTGTATGGTAAGTTATAAATACTTTGAGTAAGTCTATGCTACAATATTATTATTAATTTTTTTGCTATCAGACCAGCAAAAGCTGAGATTCAACAGATTTTTACAATGTGTTTTCTTTTCCAGGTTACGTATATATCAGAAGCCTGATAAAGTCTGTTTGTCTTCCAAAACCTACTCTGTAAGCAGGAATGAGCGACTGGTTATTGGGGAGGTAGGGGAGATTGTCATATAGTGATCAGGGAAAGGTGCAAATCCATAAAATAAAATAACATTCTAATTCCATTAGATGCAATATTATGCCATGTCCTGTTGAATCGGCTGCAATTTAACAGAGATTCACCAAGAACTACACTCTGGACAACCCTGGGATGTTGAGGACCATATGCTAAATTCCTCAAGGTGCAGGGGGAGGGGCTTCGGTGCTTGTTAAGGATGGGGTGAGGCCATCAGCAGCCTATGTGTTGGATGGTGTCGTAAGACATGGGCCCTCATGGGGAATTGCATGCAAAACGAATAATAGTCCGTGAGAGAAATTTGCATCCTCTCTCGTTCAATTGGAAAAATTATAGGTTTGTATTAAAATGTGAGAAAGCCTCAAATTGCTTATTCTTAAGATAAGTAGAGAGTTTTTCCAGGCATGTCTTTAGAAGTCTCCAGAAAGAGCGCCAACTCTGTTTTCTTCCACGGTTTGTCTGCCTTTGTGTCAGATGCAAATGGGATGAGAGGTAATGGTCCCTGTGAACGCAGAGGTCATCGCGCCATCATGAATACGGCCCTCAATTTCAAGGCATTGCTTACTTATGGATGCCAGCTGCCCTGATGGCCACCTGACGTGCATTAGTGTCTGTAACACCCAGAACGCCGCTGTGACATTTGCATCTCCATCGAACAGCTCCCGACTCTAATCCTCAGAGAAAGCAGGTAGCTTCCTCAAAGTCCCACAGCTAATATGGGACCAAGCCTGGCTTTTGTTCCTCATTCTGTACCACAGGGGCTTGTCTGGATTCTACGTGAATAAGGGAATAAAATACACCTTTGGAGGAACTGTCTGTGTAATACGATGAAAGTTAAACACGACTATATCATAGGTTTGTATGAGGACAAGGCGTCTTACCGAAATGCGAGAAATACAATTGCATTTGTTTCCCGTGTAAGTGAAAGCCAAAACTTGTGTGGCAGCTCCGTGGTCATGAGAAGCCACGAGGAGTTTTCCTCCCACAACCCTGCTGTGTGCCTCTTGCCCTCACCGTCCAGGGTAGCTCCCAGGACTCCAGCCATCAGACACACAATGCAGGTGGCTGGGCGGAGAAAAAGTAAAGGAAGGGCAACTCATTCTCTTTCATGTCCTTGATAGCTGCACCTCATAAAACTTGCAGTGATAATCTCTCTCGCTGGCACATGGCCTCATCTAGCCTCGAGAAAAACTGGGAAAATGCCCTGTGATGTGGGAAGCATTGCACCCAGGTGAAAAATACGATTCCGTACCTAAAGAGGAAGGGGGAGAATGGATACTGAGAACCACCAGCAATGGAGACCACCAAGCCCAAAGAAAATAGTCCACCCCCAAATCCTTCAAAATTATTCTCATTTAAAAATAACTTAGAAAAGAGTAAGGGCTCTAGAGCATGAACAACCTGGATGACAGGTTTAGAAGAATATTTTCCTAATACTTTAGGGTCCGCTGTCTTCTTGCTTATAAAACTGTCAGTAAATGGCGCCGTTTTGTTGGGCAGCAGGGAAGAAAGAACTGTGGCATTTCTACTGTGTGAGTGACATGCACATGCCAAGTGGGGCCAAATGGCCTCCCACCACCCTGTGGGGATAACGGTTGCATAGTAATCTGAGTAGAGAAAAGCGATCATGATTTTGATGCCCTGTTAATGTGGATTTTTAAATGTGTAGTGCTCTGTCGTAGTTATAAATTTGTGGTTTTCTACTTGGGTATCAGCTAGGAGCCCCTGAGTTTTCTAGCTGGTTATATGTTTATTACATAAATAATCTTATAGTAAAGTTAATTTAAATCAGCATGGGTTCTGTTTTTCCTCCCCGCCTTTTAAACAAGTACTTGGTAAATGTAAATAATTACTTCTGTTCGATGGTAGTAAGGTCAAGGTTGAGGGGAATGTCCTGCTCAGCTGTGCGATCCTCCAGCCTTGGGTTCACCAGCGCTTTGCTGCCTCATTCCCTCTTCCCAGCACATACCATCTCCTCCTGTGTCCCCTGCCTGCCTGTCATTGACCGGGAATGCTCTGACACCAGTGCTCCGGGCTGCTTGTTTCAAGCCCTTGTAAAAGGCAGGGGCTTCAGGAGCCCATTTGGGCCCTCCATGAAAGAGTGACTGGTGGGCTGACTGTCCCACAAACAGAAGCACACGTGCCAGGCAGGCCATGCTTCAAGGAAGGTCTTGCTGTCCAGTGTGGTCAGCTCCATCCAGTCAGCCTCAGCCCCATGGAGCTGCTTCCGTGAATCATTCCCTGCTGGGCTGCCTGGGTCAAAGTGACACAGTGAGGCGGGCCCCAGAGATGAAGCCAGTTGAGTTTGCTGCAAGCAGCGCTGGGTCGGCTGAAGCTTGGCTGGGCTTGCATTGCAGCGCGGTTTCTTCTGCCCCCACGCTGCTGCCCTCCCCTTCCTCGAGCTGCATCCCACCCTCCGCTCCTGGGGGGCCTGAGCTGTGGTTCCGAGTAACTGCTGCGTGGCAGGTGTGAGGTGGCTGGTCTTTCATCTCACCCTTGGTTTCTTTCCTCTGATTCTCTAGCACCTTTACCCTGAGCACTGGTTTTATATTTCCATTTTGCATCCCAGGGTAGTGGAAATCAGAGAAAAATTACTGAGTTAAAGCCGCATGACTGGTAAGTTGTAAAGCAAAAATACAGTCAAGGTTACACCTCCAGGAGCCTAGCTCTCACTTATTTATTTATTCAAAATATCAAAGATAATGTAATGTGTTTATGCCAGATGCCCCTCTTGCCTTTAAGTAGGTGAATGGAGAAAACTAATTAGAGCAGAAACATACCCATGCCTTCCTCCCTCTAACTTTGGGAAACTTGTTGTCTCGTGGGGAAAACTGACATGTCCCAAATCAAAAAATTTCAAGAAATTACAATTGGTTGCAGCTAAGACGAGGCATGTATGGTCAGGATAACCTACAAAGGAAAACTGAGTTTATGCAGGAGATTATTAAAATCTTCTAGTGAAAAAATTATTCAGATATCTAAAGGATGAATGAGATTTTTCTATGAAAAGCAGCAAAGAAAGAATATTTCAGAACAAAAGTGGATGTGCAAAGGTCCTGTGACAGAAGCTAGCATCATAAAAACGGAGGCTCCCTGTACCTGGATCACAGAGACAAAGAAATAAAGTGAGACCAGAGAGATACACACGCAGGATTAGGAAGCCCAAGGTAAGCAGCTTTGTCTTTACTGCGTGCATTATGAGAAGGCATGTAATAATTTTAAACAGATTTGCATTTTGAAGTCATCGCTTTTTTTTTTTCGTGGCAAGGAAAAGCCATCAGAATGGAGGCGAGGCCCCCTGGGAAGTCCAGCCGAGTCGTTAAGAGCTTGAAATGGATAGAGCCTATGGAGCAGATAGCCAAAGGGTCAACAATGAGGAAGTGGGGTACTCAGGCCATACATGAAATATGACATGAGAAAGTCTCCGGTATGCCACTGGATGATTGTAGTGACAGCGAATCTCCACTGCGGTAGACAGACAAATGCTAGAAGAGAGAACAAGCTAAGATGGGAAAACCTTGCGCCCCCAGGAGTCGTTGGTTTCCGAAAAATAAGAAGCCTTGCGGAGATGGTCACAGACAGCACTCTTTTCACCGATCCAAATATGCGCATACCTCCTCAGAGTGTGTGGGTTTCTTCAAGTTTCCTTCTATTTCCGCATCAACCTTGTTTCATTCATAATGCGTCTTATAATCTGTAGAAGTGAAGTCTGTTCTTGACACTTGTGCCCATGTCCGGCCAATAACTTAGGAGAAGCCTTGATCGGTAAGACTGCACAGATAACTTTGCTTTGCTGCCAAATTGTATCCGAGCTGCACACAGATCAATCCCCCTAGCGAGGAGCAGCACGGATGCGAAACTCCTCTATGGGTATTTTCTTGTGTTTCCTGTGCATTGCTTATGAATTTATCTATCAGGCTCGTCAAAGTGCTTGCATTTTCAAGTATTTTAGAGATTGTTTGTTCTTACAAATTAGGTTTTATTTCATTAAGACACATAACAAGCTAGCTAAAAGCCTTTTATTTTCAAAGCAGTACTCACATTGAAACTAATATGAAGCATGTGGAAGAGCTTACAAGAGATGGTTCAAAGAGATAAATCAATATTTTCCCCAATAAATATGTCACTTTGCTCTCAGGAGGAGATTGTGATCATTTTTCTCTTCCTTCCTGTCTCTTTCTGCGCTGGCCTTCCCTCCACAAAGCTCCCACTGATGTTCTCACATCAATCTAATCCTGGCAGGATCATGATTAGGCAACCCTACTTCGGTTGTCCGCTGCCTACAGAATGATGTACCAGCATTTGAGCCCGGAATTGAAGGCTCTTCAAAGTCTGGTCCCAGGCAGTGTTTTTAGTTTTACTTCCTGCCGCACCTCCCTGAGGCACACCCTGCTCTCCTTCCGGAATCGCTCTGGGATTCCCCGACAAACTATGCCAACACAGACCTCTTTGGCTTTGCATATGTTACTCCTCCCATTTGGAATCCCCGCCCTTTTCTTCTCTTTTGGAAAAACGTGCTTATAATTTAAGACATCTTTCAAATGCCGCTTCCTCTGAAGAGTCTTCTTGGGTATCTGCATGGTTGCTCCTTTTCCTGTTTCAACAAAGCTTTGTAAACATTTCTGCTATTTCCTTCATCATAGCATTCTTTTTTTATGAACTCTTAACATGTCTGTCCCCCTAGAGTGCTTCTGATGGATTACAGAATTAGAGTAAGATTCAACAGACGCACATTAAGGTGTTTAGTTTGGTGTGTAAGTTACTTAAACTTTCTGACCTTGCAAAATATGGATTAAAACAACTACTTCATTGAGCAGGAGAAGACCTTGTACACAAATGATATTATAAAAGGCTTATTGTGAAAGAAATATTATGCTCACAAGAACAAAGAAGCAGTGTACCAATGTGTAAAAGGTTCTCATTTCTTGTGAACAGTGATCAAAACTAAAAAAAGACATCTAGCTATTGGTTTTCTTTTTTTCTCAGAAACTTTGTAAAAACAACCCAGTATCATTTCTAGGCTGGTTAATTGGTATTAGGGCAAAAATCAAAGGAAGCTACTGTTTGGTTGAATTTTCACAAGGGTTTGCTTCCTTTAGACCATCAGGGTCTAAACTAAGGCACAACATATACTTAGGAACCAAATCCTAAACAGTGAGAAGTGATTTCTTTCCTAATAAAAGGCGTAAAGTAACCCAGAGAGTATGAACTCGTATAATGTCTTCCTTCCTTCCTTCCTTCCTTCCTTCCTTCCTTCCTTCCTTCCTTCCTTCCTTCCTTCCATTCTTCCTCCCTCCCTCCCTCCCTTCCTTCTGGGAAACATCAATCAGTTGCCTCTCATATGTGCCCCTACCAGGGACCCAACCCGCAGTCCAGGCATGTACCCTCATGGGAGTGACCACTTGCTTTGTAGGATGATGCCAAACCAACTGAGCAACATTGGTCAGGACCTTATTTCCCTCTTATTTGATAATTTTGACACTATTCAACAACCCATTAATAAATTGTCAATATTGAACTCTGGATTACTATGGTAGGAGATAGAGAAGATCTTTGTGTGCACAGCTAGCAGTATTTCTAAAATCATACTGTTATTATTATTCTTAACTGCAAAGTGCTTATAATAAGAAAGCTTACATAGAAACATAATTTACGCTACAGGAAAAACAGAAGATTTAAATAAGTGAAAAAAGAGCCTTTTTCTCTTGGTTTTTTTGAATTCTCCCACCTACCTCCTCCTGAATCCCACGAGTAGGACACCCTTACATTCATTTGCTGACCGACAGGGCCCCTCCAAAAAGAGTCTGGAAACTCCCAGCGTGGAGGTAAAAGCATGGGTTTTGGAGTCACAGGAATCAGGATTCCAGTCCTGTTATGATCACACATACCTGTGTTCGTTTTATATGAGTACCTTTGTCTCGCTAAGCTCTGGTTTTCTTCTCCACAGAATGCGAATAGTGAGAGCAATTTTTACAGAATTGTTACCATGACGGACAATTGTAGTAATGAGAGCCGACGGAGACTGAGAGCTCACCACGGGTCAAGGCCTTTTAAAACGTGCTCCCATGTGTCCTACACACCTACATCTTTGGCCCAAACTTTCAGGAAAAAAATTGCCCATTTCAATTTTTTAATTCAATTTTTGTGTTCATTTCTATTTAGTACTTGTCTTTGGTATTATAAAGGAACTTTAGCATTTATTTTTGAACATATTATGGTACAAGAAATTTTATGTAACACATAATTACAAAACACAGGAACAGATACAAGGTATTTCAGGCACTACCCATGTATAATGTGCACCCTTATGTTTTCCTCGAAAACCTGGGCAAAAAGGTGCGCATTATACACAGCAAAATACGGTACTTAAGTCCTCACAAAAGCTCTGTGAAGTACGTACATTATTTTCTCTTTCTCCCTTTCTCTCTGCTTTACCACACCAAGGGGAGCCTTGTCTTTCTTCAGAGAAAAACCCAAGGAAGTAACATTAGCATTTGGTGGAGTCCGTGTCCCAACCAAGGCAGCTCACCCCCAAGTCCCTCTCCGCGGCCCACCAGCCTCTCTGTTTATCCCGAGTGCTGCTCATACAAAGCCCAGAATCTGGGACATTCTCAGTACGGGAAAATTCTCTCGATAGCTATTATTTATTTGGTAATAGTCATCATATCATTCTTATTGACATAACCCCCAAAAGACACAGATTGTAATATCCCAGTTTGATGTCATATTTCAAAAATCTTTGAATATGGATGGAATTATATTTGATGTGAAAACTATGTTAACTATAGGAAAGTTCTATTTCTTATTCACCGTTATGAATGTACCCATGCTGGAAAGAGTCATGCCTTCTTTTTTTTTTTACAGAGATAAAACCAAGGATTCCAAAAGAGGAAATCCGCAATGAGACCATATTATATCGAACAAAGTTAGTGCTCGTCAGTCCTCAATGGCTTTGGCCTGTCAGTGGTCCCAGACAGAGTGGCCTCTTCACGGCAGCCGCTCTGTATACGGCGTGTCTCTGGATTTTCGCCTGCACCGCAGCCTTTTCCGTCTCTGCCCCCTTTCCAGGTCCTCCCCTCACACACACCCTTTCGACGCTCGCCTTTCGCAGTGCTCCGCCTGAGCCCGCCTTCCGGCTTCACTCTCTAAAACTTACTCAAACCGCTGTCACCACGCAGCACCCAGGCGCCCACAATGATGGCAGCCCGGACCCCACCTCTGAGACGCGAAGTCACGGAGCCAGAACCGATGAGCCATCCCTTTAGTCTGGTGGCGCGAACACACTGTGATCTGTGCCTGGTGGTTGACAGGGCATCACCTAAATGTGTCGGGTTGAAGATGTTAAGAAAGGCTTATGGGGAGAGTCCATTTGGTAAAAATCTTGATTTCAAGTTAAACCGGAGAATCTGTGCTTATTTTTTCCTCTTCTCTCCTTTCCGTTCCTTTCCTCCCTGCCCTGCCGTTCCCCTCGCCCTCCCTTTCCATCTTTTCTTTTCCTTTTCCTTCCCTCCCCTTCGAATCTCTCCTATGATTCCAATTACTTCACTGGATAGCTAGTCTTTTCAATTACTTCAGACAAGCCAGGGATTAGCCATCTATAGACTGCCCGCTAAAGCTCTATGCCTCTTTCCTCTCCTTCCTTTTAAGGACAAGGGCAGGTAAACACTCCTGTAAACCACTTCTGCAGGTAGGAAATCCCGCACTGGCACACATTCCTACCTCCTTTCCGCTTGACCGTGGCTCACCCCATTCACCCCTAAACCGCACCCCAAGCCTTCGGCCAGCATAACCTGTCCCTTTAGAAAGGCTGTCGACTTCTAATCACGACTCTGGCTGAGTTACAAGAAAACCTTGCCACCCCCCTCCAATTTTTAGTACTTGGGGATTCAAAGACCATCTTCAAAGTCATCTAGTTTTATGCCACTTCACAAACAAAATCCTTCTTGACATCCTTTCCTCTCCGGAGTAATAGATATTTGAGTCCCACTTCCCCCCCTCCCCCCAGAGCCTATTCATTTCACTGCTGTAACTTCAAGCTGAGTGCCGAACTGGATGTGCGATTTGTTTTTATTTTTATAACCCAAACTAGATCATTCAACATAAAAGCATTTTGCCAGGGCTCATCACAATCCCGCGCTAAGATGTTCCAGGGGAGATGGATTTCCCCTGATAGCCCAGACACATCCCTATACTTAGGAGTTTGCATCACTCATTGCTCTCATCGGAGAGAGTACTTCCTTCAAATGTGCAAAATCGCAGGCTGGTGAGGCAATGCTTTAAAGCTGCTCGTGGCTCATCTGTGCCCTTGATGTTAAAGAGGAGGGTAAGTGGCAGAGACAGATGCAACTGGAAGAGACAGACTTGGAAATCTGTCACAAAAGCTTTGGGAGGTAAATTGGGGGCGAGGGAAGCTCATATGCATGAACATCTCAAACGCCGAGCGAACCTACCCATGATCACCGGTACAAGGCAAAGGTACCCATTGCCAGCCAGGATTTGAATTGTATTTATTTCAGGTACTTCTCCTGCAAAAGGCATGATCCTAAACTAATACACTCAAATGGCTATTTGATGATACCAGGAGGGCTTCTAGTCAATGTTTCCCAGCCCTTTGAAAGAACATAACCACATGAAAATACAATATGCCCCTGCCCATGAAGTTGTAGTGTGATTTTGGCATCTTAGGTACCACTCGGTGTCCTGCAGTTAATGAGAAAATTAAGCCCTGGCTACAATGTCGCGCTCTTCCTTTGTTCCTGATGAACACCGACATTAGTGGCCAATTAACGATGACACACGTAATCACGTGAGCCTTTGCTCCGATTCCAGCCCAGTGTGCGTAGACATAAGGAGGCCTCCCTGTGTGATCAGATCAAAGCCCCTGTGCAGTGTGTCTTTTCAGAGCAGGGCAGAGACAAATTAATCCTATCTATCTAATTTTAAGTAGCATGGTTGAAGAGCCACTGGGCAAAAGTCATGGCAGGGGCGCGGAGTCGGCCAGACTCTAAACACGTTTATGTCACGAAACGGACAAGGTCACACGCTAAGCAATATCTGTTTGCAGTTTTCTGTGTTCTATTTTTTTTTATATTTAAAATTAAATTAGCACTTTCTTTTTTCATAACAGATATAGAAAATGTTCTTTGGTCATGATGCACAGCACATTAACTACAATTACATCAATATATCTTTCTCTGCCCCTTTATAAAATTTTCTGTTATGTATTTTTTCTTTCCAACCTCGTTGGGGAGCTCTTAAGAAGGAACTTTTGCTAATTATTAATAATGAGAGGATTCTCCCGAGGGAATCGTTTGAAACTGTTAGGTTGTTCTAATCGTCATTTCAGAATTCTTATCAGTAAAATTAGAATTCCAAATGGTCATTACACGGGCCTGCTGCATCTGGACTGACTGATATGTAAATGTACCTGATTCTGTCTTCAAAAGTCAATATAAAGCAATGAATATCCATTCGTGTAGAACAGGACTCATGTGCTTGGGAACTTTGAGGGAGAGCCTGAGACAGATACGAGAAGCGTATCTTGCAATCTTGGCATAAAGTGGCTTCTTAAATTCAATTGCACTTTATCCTTTCTTCATTAGTTTCTGCCATAGCCGCTTCAAACACCTAGG
Source organism: Mormoops blainvillei (assembly GCA_004026545.1). Classification (NCBI taxonomy): domain Eukaryota; kingdom Metazoa; phylum Chordata; class Mammalia; order Chiroptera; family Mormoopidae; genus Mormoops; species Mormoops blainvillei. The sequence goes on from PVJD01004242.1 coordinate 80,391, forward strand.
GTCTTCCAACAATGTCACAATTCCCATGCAAATCACGTCAGTGTTTATTTCTGCCTGAAATATGTGAGAGCACAAAGCTACTGCCTTCCAAGAAGCCGTACCTACGGTATCAATGCTTAGGAAAGGACCCCCAGCAATCCACAGGAAATGACCAGCTACAAGAAACCCAAGGTTTAATGAATGGGCAAGAAAATCAAGGCCAGGATGTCTGAAATGGAAAACCCAATCTAGACTAATTTTTCTGTTTTGTTTTGGAGATATCTATATCTATCTATCTATATCTAACAGACTTTTTTGATATATATACACACACACACACACACACACACATATATATATATATGACCTTTCCAGTCCATTATTCTTTGTAGATTCCCATGTAAACAAATTACAGACTTTACGTCCAGACATCATTTCATGCGATCTTAACAGCAGATTTCTCCACAGTTCTTTCTGGAATGGACAAGGTAGGCTAGTAGCTGTCAAATCTAGTTGCATGCTAAAAACACGCAGGGAGTTTATTGTGTTTACTTACATTGTTTGTTTTTATCTTGGCTCAAGTTCTACCCATGGGGAGTCTGATTTAATTGGTGGATGGAGTGCTGGCATCTGTGATTCTAAAGCTCCACTAATCATGCTATTTTGCAGCCATGTGGAGAGAACCACTTTTAAGTTAAGAGATTAGTTTACTCTCTATCTCTCAGATATGCCTAAGTGAGCCTGAGAGCAGGCTAAATGGGGACGACTTCCTCACCTCTGAGACAAGATAAGACAATGTTAAAGTGAACATCCATCCGCCATGTATTTATTCAGCAAACATTAACTGAATACATACTGTGTGCCAGGCCTGGTCTAGATGCCTCCAGTATCACAGTGAGCCAAGTAGACAAGCCTCCTGTCTTCAGAGAGCTTTAGCCATCTGGTGGGAAAGACAGAAAGTATACTAGTCAACAAACCGACGAATCCATTGACCAAATCATCTCCAGAAAATGGAAAGTGCTCTGAACTAAACACAACAGTTGCGTGAACGTGGCCAAGGCCTGAGACATGGGCCTGCTGTAGGGAGGAGAGCCAAGGAAGGCACTTCAGCACAGCGACATGTGGACTGCAGCTTGAATGGTGAGCAGGTGCCTATCAAGTGCAATCTGAAAGGAACCTTCCAGGCTGGAGACACAACTCAGGCTCACCGAGAGAAGATCTGGGTAAGCATATTGGAGGAACCGCTTTGGAGACCAGTGAGGCTAAAGTGGGGTGACAGAGTGGACGGCGATGGGAATGGGACCAAGGTGGGGTCAGAGGCCTAGTGGGCAGAGCCTTTCCAGTTATGGGGGACAGTTTGGTTTTTGTTCTGATTTGTAATGAGAAGTGGTTTGCGGTTGGGGAGGCAGGGAGGTCATCAGACCCACTTTGAATCGAGGTGGGAGAAGGGGCCATGAGAGGTGGATCCATACTTCTCTAGTAGTAATAACAAAGAAAGGGACAGTTATAATCTGAAGAGTTCTTGTCTGAACTTCAGGTTTGGTGTTGGTTTTTCTTTGTTCGTTTTTTCCCAGTATCCTCAGAAAGTCATTTTTTTTTCCTGCTCTGCTGGTTCCCTCCAGCGGGTCCTTAAAAGTCAAAAGCACATGAGGGAATCCCAAAATCCACATTCCAACCAATGAGTCCTGTCTTCCGAGTTCCTAGTATAACTCCTTTCAGCAAGAAAAGAACAAGTGTGTCCCACCCCACGTGCTTTGCAATATTTCTCATATATAATTGAAGAAAATTAAAATTAGGTTTTTCTCCATCGTAGAAACAGTAAGGAGATGATCAGGGAGATGCAGGATGGGAGGAGAATAGTTATCTCAGGAGAGAAGAGGAGAACTTATGCAGCCCTAAGACACAGGTTTTTCTGTCTTCAATTTACCAATTTGATAGCTACTGAGTGGATACAGTATCTGAACCCAGAACTCAGATTCCTTTTATTTCAAAATCAATGCTATTAACCAGTTTAGCACACTTCTACCTGCCAGGTCTTTTAGTCTACAGTTTGATGACGTGAACAGATCTCCAGGGGTGAACAGATCTCCAGGGGAAAGACCCATCTACCTCAAGGACTTGACTTTTTCTCCTTCTCACAATCACAGGAATCGCATTATTCATAGACTTGTAGAGCTATTTGTGATGTATCTAAATGGGACAGCAGAGCCCGCGACCTCCCATTCTACAGGCAAGGAAACTGATTCACACAGCTTGATAGAAGCTGAGTCAAACCAAGAAATCGTATTTCCTCACTCTTTACAGAGGCACATCGGGCTGCCCTTTGGCTCTCCTGGAAATGATACATGCTTCAGCTCAGACTTGTCTCAGCCAAAGGACTGTCAGTTCCACAACGAAGATCTTGAGATCTGTTTGTTTCCTTGTGCCACAGTGGGATCATTAACACTCATGGATCCTCATCGACGCTTTGTAGGATTCTCTACGATCAGGGCTTCCAAATATACCACGTTTTACCCTATCCAGAGTGAGGGGGGCTATGCTGTCTAGTACTACTTCAACCTGCAATACTTATACCAGCCTTTTTTTCAGAGCCATGGTTTCTTCATGCTGTTATCCTCCCTGAGAATGCCCTTCCAGTTTCCCTTTTTGGGAGGGGGCTCTGAAGCAGGCATGTTACCCAGGACTCTGTCATTATTTGATATCGTTTGTTACATGACCTTGGCCCAAGGCAATTAGTAAGTGCTATGATATAATCCACCTTCCTCTGTCTGCCTGAGACATGGTCATTCATTCGTTTGCCAAATGATCTGTTTAGGGACTTTTATATGTCAACTACAGGGGTAGGAATTTGGAACGCTAGGAGTTGTTCAGATACACTCCTTGCCCTCAAGGAGCCAAAATTCAAGGGAAAGATTAATAGATTAACACATAATTACCTATAATTTGATAGTCCTCTGGAAACCTATCAGGACATGTTTGCACTTAGTCGATGCCAATACATATTTAAACCTATATATTATGTCAGGGGCAATTTACACTGCAATTCTCTTTTGGGTTCAGGTGATGTCCTTTTGTGCCACTTTGCTTTATATATCATTTATTTTTGCAACCTGTTTAATAACAACTTGTGCTATCTTTGTATTATCTAAATAGTTATTTAATATGTCATATATTTGAATCTCATATTCTCAATGGATCTTCAAGAAGTGGTATTATATGTGCTTATCCTCTAAAAACAATTTACAAAAAAAATCCTATTGTAAATGTTCAATATTTTTGTTTTTATTTGAAAGTACACCACATAATTCATCAAACTGTACATAAAATTGCATATTTAATAAACTTAACAACCTTTAACAATGGTCTGAACCACTTACAGTTCATGAATTTTTCTTCTCTCAGTAACTTCAGTCTGACTGGTATTAATAGCTAGAAGTTTTATTTTCTCTCTTTAAGAAGTGTATTTACAGTACCTAATAAATCCATTAGTTAAATGGCATTATCTTAGAATCCTACCTCTATTATAACATAATCTCCAGCCCCCTTTCAGAAGTGTCAATCACAATTTAGCAACCACACAACAATCTGAAAATGGGGACAATAACTTAGTTGGAAAAAGTCTTGCATGTTAAAGCAATGTTGTAAGAGAAAAAACCATGTACCTTATTTTTGTTTATTCTAAAACTCTTAAAAATACTTGACATTGAATCCCTCTGCTCCCATGCCAAGCTCTTCCAGTCTTGGTTTTATTTGCCATGCTTCTGTGCCATGACAGTTTGCAGCCACTGCTCACATGTGTCTACTAGTACAACTCCCCAGAACTGCATTAGTAACAGCCTATGCTTGAAAGCGGAACCGCAGGAAAACTCGTGTGCTCCGCCTCCACAGTCGCCGTTAAATGGTGTCGCCGGGGTGTCCGGGTTACGGCGTCTCTGGGCCACACCAGGAGAACAACAGCTGCCTTGGGCCACACATTAAATACACTGAGACATGTGATCACGCACACAAAAATCCCATAATGTTTGACGTAAATGTACAATTTTGTGTTGGGCCACATTCACAGCCACCCTGGGACACACGGGGCCCATGGGTTGGACATTCCTGCTAGGGGGAACCTGACCATCATGCCTTCAGTAGGTTCTCAGGCCATGAGCTTACTACAGAATAATGTAGTAATTCATTGACATAATTATGACTGAACTCTAAAACAGTAATAGCTTTTCTTTTTTATCAATGGCAGCAAAATTCTTGGAATGCAGGCATTTTTGCTCTATATATCTTAAAAATTAATATAATTAGTAATTTGCCCACTAAACTAGTCAAGTAGGAGCTGAGACACAGTTTTCTAATCCCAGATCCGTCTTATTTCTTCTGCTCTGGTAAAATGTAAGAAGGCATGAGATCCTGATAGAAGTTTCAGCTTTTTTTTTGTAAGAAATAACAAATAATGTTATTTTAATGTTAACAAACAAATTAAGAATTAGGTAGAACAAATAGTCAGCCGTAAATGTATCCAATTCATTAGTGTCATTTCTTATAAAATATATCATAAGATATACACATTCTTCATTTAACCAACTCAGCTGACATTCCTTATTTAATGGTGCTAAAACTATCTAATTGTAAAGGAAAAGGGTGCTAGGTTTTAGCTCATTCCTATTTCGACTGTCCCTAACTGCAGGAGGGGTTGGGTCACTGTCTACTTGCCCTGACTCAGTTTCTATCTTCTCCCCACTTTCTATGTGATCAACTTCTGAAAATGGCAGTACAGTGCCTTAATTTAAGATGTACCACGTCATCACTTCTTGCGATGAAAATGAGGAGGTGACACTACATTATCCCCCAAAGTTCAAGATTCAAAATGGGAAGAGCCGTGCCCATCTGCTTAACCACACTTGTGTGAGCACATCTCTGTTCCAGGTCATGACCACAAATCATTAGCAAGTTGCTCACTTGAGAGAAATATTCTGTAAGTTAGTTGCAACATTCTGTGTCATACAATTTGGAGCTTCAAATAAAACTTTTTAGGGGAATGTCACAAAGGGTTAAGGATGAAGTGGTATTTCCAACACTTTCGATTTCATTTAGGCACTACCTTCTGAACACTGCACCTTTTCTTTCTTCCCCATATTGCGTGACTTTTCAAGTGTTCCTGTGGTGAGCCAGTAGAATTACTAAGAGGTTTCTGATTTCATAACTATTTTTTATTATATTTGAAAGCGGGTCTTAAGTAGAGCTAAAACTCCAGGGCCACTATTTTAGAATAGTAAAGACTGACATCTAAATTACCGTCTAGGAATGTCCCGGGCATAGCTTTCACTGAATGCAGAAAGAAGTAAAAAAAAGGATTTGTCTCTGACAATGTTGGCTATTTGATGTGTTTGAGAAATTTTCTAGCATATTAAATTCCAAATCTCAGCAATGAAATTATAATAGACATTTGGCTTACACCTATTACTCTTAGCTAATTCCCTGTTAAAGTTCCTTAAATCTAGCTTTAAGTGGTTCCATCTTGCCCTGGGGAAAATATGGTGGCATATGATTTAAGAGGAAAAATGGCTATGAGTTTCTATATTTCTTAATTTACTACTGAAATAGGGTTGGAGAAATAATGTTCTTATATTCTCCCCCTACTCAAGTGTCACGGGACACACACACACACACGCACACGCACACACGCACACGCACACACAAACTCACCATTCAGGGTCAGTCATTTTTTTGTGTGCATATTCTTTTGTTAGGTCAAGTCAGTAACCAATAGCAATGAATCCAGGTGTTTTTCTCTAATGTTAGGTACTGGGACAAATAACTGAAATTGCACCGATTAAAGAAGCATTGCCTACATAATGCTTCATCATTACTGGTAATGCTAATTTATTACTGATTTTGGAAATGTCTTTTATTTCTGTTAGCTCTCACGGTAGCCCACCATGACCATTTATCCTTGCTAGGAATATTCTAGGTTTTGCCTTTGTTCCAAAAAAATTATTAATGCTCATCAATACTAAAACTTTTACTCTCAAACATGTCTTGGTTTTGTCCCCTTAAATCCCAAATACTCAGTACTCTATTGTTAAGTATATCATTGTATTGTTACAGTGTTACTGAATATTCTTACTGTTGCTAAGTCAACCCACTATTGACTGTGATGGGTTGAGACATAATGCAAAGATGAGAGTTGTTTCAGAGGCAAATAAAAGTATTTCTTTCTATGTATTTCCCTGGTTCATGAAGGACAAAATAATATCCGTCAGGTTATTTGCAAGTTTTCTGTCTTCAAATCAATTCTATTAGTAGCCTCTCCCTATGCTTCTATTATCTCAACTGAAATACATATTCTTAGACATAATCATCCTTGGTGTGCCACAGGAATTTTTAAAACATGCAATCCCTGACTATTTAGACCTCTTTTCCCTTATATTGTCAAATAAAAAAAAATGACAAAAGCCAACACAACAATAATTGTCTTGTAGGAATGAATCAAATTTATACCTGTATTTTATTTCTTGTCAGAGTGGCAAAAAATATACTTCTGGTGTGCCACAGAATTTTGGTACTTAGCTGATGTGCGCCGTAAGATGGAAAAGGTTGAGAATCACTGTCCTAATGTCTAATCCAGAGTATGGCTCTCTCTTCTGAGTCTGCCTTGGCAGTGTGGCTTGTTAGGCACTCAGAACTGTTTGAAATGTGAAATTAAACAAAAGAAGCCTGCAAAAATCAAATGACTACAGGTCAAAAAGTCTGTGGCACTTTGTTTGCAATTAAAGTATTTCCAAATAACCTAGCACAATCCTGCTTCCAAGTAAAAAATAAAACAGAAGTGTAATTGGTGGAATTTTATTTTATGTAAATAGATATTCCTCTAAGTTTTTTACCCTCTGAGAGTCCACTATTACAATTAGTTTTTATATAATGTCGCAGTTCATAAATTATGCCCATCAATTTAACATATTAGAGATTTGACAAAATAGTTCAGAAATAAACCAATCTGTTTTGCCATCTGTTTTTTTTTGATGCTTTATTTTAAAAAATATAGATTTACCTATACATAGATTTTTGGGGAGTCACATGGAACTTCCATTTACACCAGAGTTAATTTCTTTGTGTTGAGTAAAATGCCCATTTATTCTTGAAATCTCAGCCAAATGAACTGAAAGCCAAGATGTGGAAATGTATGTATAAACTGTACAATCTCCAGCAGAATCTATCATTTAAACAGTTTATTATTTTATGATGAAAAGACACTATCTCTAATAGGTCAAACATTCTCCCATTCTAGTATTATTTTCTCTTTTTCTTTTCTTTCTTTTTTTTGTGTGACGGTAAATACAGTGTTGTTATCTTTGGACAGTATGACAGCTTCAAGCCAGAAATACAACCCCATGGACTAGTGCTTTAATTTAAAAAGCCAAGAGGAAGAAACAGAGGAGGAAATCAGACAAGGCAAGGATGGAAACAAAAGTCACATTTCCCAATCAAAAGTTTGACAAAAAGCCCCAGCTAAGCTCAGGCAGACTCCATCCAGGTTGTATGTTCAACAGCAATAAGAGAGGAAATAGAAACAAATAGCAGAACATCCGCGGTGAGGAGCTGCGGACAGCCACTCAGCATAGAATGATCCCCGGGAGATTACTTGCTGGAACAGACACATAAAGGATGGGCCTAGAGTGTTCTGGGGCTCTGGGCATAAGAAACTACTTTCTCTTACCTCCTGCGAGGGAAGGTGTATTTATAAAGTAAAGACAGTAGTAGCATGTCTTCCATGACTTTGTCAATAAACAGCACTTCTGAGCATCTGCTAAATAGTAAATGAGAGAAGAAGACAGAGAGCTACAGAGATAAAAAAATAACGTTCTAATTTCATTTGGGAGGACAGATCATTTGGGGACCAAAATAGAAATCAAGTGCTTGAGCTATTAGTACTAGACCATGAACTCCTGTAACATATGCATGATGTATGTATACCTATACATACATCTCTGCTCTCTCAGGACCTAGCACTCATGTGACAGTCTGTTAGTACTCACACACATTTGCTGAATTAAGCCACTGAAAGATATGATGAAGAAAATCTTAGAGTGCTCTCGGAGTATTTAAGAGGGGCAGGACAGCATTTTCCAAAGACAGCAACTCTTTTAGTTTAGTCTTAGAGAAGCAAATATTAACTAAATGTAGAAGGAAAGGTGACTGGCTTCCAGCAGAAACAGAACAGTATATATATATTAATTAACTTCATTGACTAGCTCATAAACAACGACCTACACAATTGATTTAAGAACTTGGAGAAAAAAGGCTATATTTTCTGGCTGTACAATTGAGAGGACAGAAAATTTGGATGCTAGTCAGCTCACTTAGGGTCTGGCATCATGTTCATCTATGAGGCCTCTTAATTCATTTCAAGTTTTTGGATTAGAAAATAAAAGGTTTATGTAGAATTTATATATATATATATAGTTATGGGAAAGTTCCGCATGTATATATAAATTTATATGTACATATAGAATTTTATATATATAGTTATGGGAGAATTGTTCTACGTCTACGAGTGCATAAAACAGAAATTGAGGGAAATAATAAATGACAAGGAGCAGGAGGATCTGACAACTGGGTGATGGTGATTGTGATGATGAGGAGGAAGATGAAGACGATAAAATTGTCAACGTTTAAAATTCCTATTGGCTTCGCACCTATAAACTGTTCACAAAATTAGCAACAGCTCACTAATCTTCATAAAAATCCAATAGAATACATGCAATTCTTGGGACAAATTATCAGTATTTTTAAAAGCCTGGAAGAGAATCTCAATGTAGTTACACAGGTTAAATAAAAGAACATCATTCAAATTTGAGGGAAGAAATTATAGCAATTCAATATGGAAACTCTTGTTATCTGCTTTATGGTAATTGAATGTTCTGAAAGATAAATGTACATGCTTTTGAAAAATAAGAAGGAAGAAAACTACACATTGCTTTAAAATACAGTTCATTTGCTAGACAGAAATAAAACATGGGTTTATAAAAAGATCTTTAATGGTGAAACACGTGAAAAACATAAATTCTATATAAACCTTTTATTTTCTAATCCGAAAACTTGAAATGAATTAAGAGGCCTCATAGATGAACATGATGCCAGACCCTAAGTGAACTGACTAGCATCCAAGTTTCCTATCCTCTCAATTGTACGACCAGAAAATATGGTCTTTTTCCTCCAAGTTCTTAAATCAATTGTGCAGGTCATTGTTTATGAGCTAGTCAATGAAGTTAATTAATTTTATTTAATATCTGAAACAAAGAGGCCTTCTCCATTTGTGTTACCTTGTGTTACAAATTAGCAAAGTAACAGAGCCACTTACAAGTATTCAATATCTTTACTTCAAAATGCAGCGCCTCCCCCTCCTCCCTTACATAATATTGATTTTTCCTTATCACAGCCTAGTTCTTACTATGCGGAAAATTCACACTGCTACCCTCTACCATCTTTCACTCACTGCTTCTCTGGAATATAACATTAACTAATGCAACTTCTGTTTTATTTTAATTAACAAGGTTTAAGATTTAGAGTTTATAGAAAAATTCAGTGGACAGTGTGAGAGTTCTCATGTACCACCTCTTTCATACAGTTCCACCCCCATTACTAAAATCTTGCAACAGTGTGGTACATTTGTTAAAAATTGATGAGCCAATATTGAGACCTTATTAACTAGCTTACATTAGGGTTCAGTCTTTGTGTTGCATATTCCATGGATTTTAACAAACATAAAATGACATGTATCTGTCAGTCCAGGGCTAACCTTTTCACCCCTCACTTCCACCAAATTCCTGGCCAACAGTATTTTTTTACAATCTACAGTTTGGCCTTTTCCAGAATGCCATATAGTTGGAATCAGACATTATCCAGTCCTTTTAGACTGGTTTCTTTTACTTAGAATATATTAAAGTTGCCAGGTGTCTTTTCGTGACTTGATAGCTCATTTCTGCTTATTACAGAGCAGTTCTCCATTGGATGGATGAACCAGAGTTTGTTCACCTATTCACCTACTGAAAAAAATCCGATGGCTTCCAGTTTAGGGTAAGTATGAAAGAGCAGCTATAAACATTTGTGTGCAGGCTTCTGAACGGACATAATCTTTCAGCACATTTGGGGAAATACCGAGAAGCATGGTTGCGGGATATTACGGTGAAGGCTGTTTAGCTTTATAAGAATCCGGCAAACGGTCTCCGAAAGCGGCTGTGCGGCGGTTCATCCCACCAGCAATGAACGAGTACTCCTGCTGCCCCAGCTCCGCACCAGCCTTTGCTGCTGTCAGTTTCCGTGGATAACAGCCACGCTAATGTGTGTGCAGTGGTATCTTGTTTTATTTTTTCCCCCCAATGACACTTAATGCTGAGCATTTTTTCATATGCTTATTTGCAACTTGTGTATCTTCTTTGCCGAGATGTCTGTTCACATCCTTTACCTATTTTTAAATTGGGCTCTTGGTTCTCTTACTGTTGAGTTTTAAGACTTCTTTTTTATATTTTGGGTGCAAGGCCTTTAAAAGACATAAACTGAAATCTTTGCCTAGCCCTAGACACTGAAAAATATATTCTACTTCTCAAAATAAAGTTTATATTTTTATAGCTAGTCCATAATAATTTTGAGTTATTTTTTGTGCGTAAGTATGCGATTTACCTTCAGGTTTTGTGGCCAAACGTTCCAGCGTCATTTGTTAAAAAGGCTCTCTTTGCTCCACTGCATTTTGTTGGTACCTTTGTTAAAATCAGAGGGGCATATCTGTGAAGGCCCTGTGTCTTTGTTCTCTATTCTGTTTCCACTTATCTATGAGTCTCTCCTTCCAACAAAGCCACAGACATTTTTTCTTAAGGTTTTATTTATTTTTTTAGGGAGAGGGGAAGGGAGGGAGGAAGAGAGGGAGAGAGACGTGGATGTGTGAGAGAAACATTGATTGGTTGCCTCTTGCAGGCCCCCAACCAGGGACCTGGCCTGCAACCCAGGCAAGTGCCCTGAGCGGGCTCACAGGCCACACTGGCCCACTGAGCCACATGGGCCAGGACACAATACCACGTAGTCTTGATTGCTATAGTTACACAATAAGTATTGAAACTAGGTAGGCTGATTCCTCCCGCTTTATTTTTCCTTTTCAAAACCATTTTAGCTATTCTAACTTTAAAAATAATATCAGCTATATCTACAAATTTTTTTGCTGGAATTTTGATAGAAATTACATTTAACTTACCCATTTGGAGGTAACTGACATCTTTATTATGTTGCATTTTCTAACCAATTAATATGTTATGCTTATTTACTTGGATCTTTATAGCATTTTATAATTTCCAACAACAAAAAAACTGCACATTTTTCTAGATTTACATCTTAGTAAATATTTTATTTTTTTGACTATTGATTATGAATGTATATACATCTTCATTGCTAGAGACATACAATTGATATCTGTACACTAATCTTGTAACCAATTTTCTATTTATTATTGCTAAAGAATTTGTTTTTGTAAATTTCTTGGGATTTTCCATGCATGCAAGTCATGTCATCTGCAAATAGAGTCAGATTTCTTTTTCTTTCAAATTAGTAGAATTTTCATATCCATTTCTTGTTCATTGCAGCGACTAGAATTTCTAGCACTAAGCTCAATCAGAGTACTTAGAGAAGATATCCTTGTCTGATTTCTGAATATCATTAAGTATAACGTTAGTTGTAGGATTTTGCAGATGCGAGTTATCAGGATGACAAAGTTCCCTCTCTATTTTTCTGAGATTTTTTTTCTTATGAATGGGTCTTAAATTTTGATGAATGTCTTTTCCATATTTTAAATATGATCATGTAATTCTTTTTAGCCTGTGAACATGGTGGATTACTTTGATTAATTTTTGAATACTGAACAAGACTTAATCACAGGAATAAATCCCACTTGATCATTGTGTATTATTCTTTCACATGTTTCTGAATTCTATTTTCTAATAGTTGGTTAGTAATTTTTTTTCTAGCTATACATATTTTTGAGGAATATTGATTTAATTTTCTTAGTATGTATTATGTTTGTCTGGATTTTATTAGAGTAACACTGGCTTCATAAATTGAATTGAGAATTGTTTCTTCTACTTTCTCAACTGCTGTTAATTGATTTTAACATGTGTTAAAATTCTCCAGCGAAACCATCTGGGTGTGGAGATTTCCATTTCAAGAGATTTTAATTTTGCATTTAATTTCATTAATAGATATTGGCTATTTAAATTATTTATCATATTGAGTGAATTATGGCATTTATACTTTTTTAGAAATTGATTAATTTCATCTAAGTTGTCCAGTTTACGTGTAGAGTTCTCAGAGAATTCCTTATTGCCATTTGTGTGGCCTGCAGAGTCTGCAGTGATATTCCCTGTTTTTCCAGATACTGGTAATTTGTATCTTCTATTTTTTTTCTTTATCATATTTGTTGGAGATTTGAAATTTTGTTCATTATTTTTCAAATAATCAGCTCTTTGTTTCATTGATTTGCTCTATTGCTTTCTGCTCTCAATACTACTGATTTTAAAATTTATCTTATATTGTTCCTTTTTTTGCTTTTGGGTTTATTTGCTCTTTTTCACTTGGATCTTAAGGTATGAGCCAGATTGCTGATTTGAAACTGCTTCTTTTCAAATGTGTGGATGTAATACTATAAGCTTCATCTCAGCACCGCTTTCATTGTTCCCCACATATTCTAGTGCTGACATTTAATTTTGTTTGACCTAATGCACATTTTAATTGTCCTTTAAGGCTTCTTCTTTCACACAGGAACAATTTAGAAGTTTATTATTTAGCTTCCAAGTGTTTGGATATTTTTCTGTTATCTTCACATTATTGACTTCTAGTTTGATTCCATTGCCATTCAAGAACATACAATGCATGATTTCAGTTCTTTTGAGTTCCTTGTGATTTATTTTATGGGTATGTGTTCTGCAGAAACAGACAAAAATCCATGTTCTACTACTGAGTGCAGTATTTTCTTTCATTCTTTTTTCACTTTTGCATTTTTTTTAGTATTGTTCAAGTACAATTGCCTCCATTTTTCCGCCGCTGTCAATCAGATTCTGACGAAGCTGAATCCTTTCACAACTTTGCTGCTTGTCTCTCTGGCTGTTTTATTCATTGTCGAGTTAGGGTTACTGAAATCTCCAACTGTGACTATGAATTTGTCTCTTTCTCCTTCATTTCTATCAGTTTTGGCTTCACCAACTTTGCTGTGCTGTTGTCTGCTGCACATGCAATAAGGGTTGCTATGTTTTCTTAGTGGATTGATCCATTTATCATACATCATGTCACTCTCTTGTCTCGGGTAATTTGCTTTGCTTTGAAGTCCACTTTATTAGATGTTAATCTGCTCACTCTTGTTTTCATTGGATTACTAATTCGATGATACATCTCTTTTCATCCTTTTACTTTCCAACTGCACATTATGGTAAGTATGAAGTTGCTTTCTTCTACACAGCAGATGGTTGGGTTTTATATTTTTATCTACCCTGCAAATCTTTGTCTATTTTTTGGTATATTTAGATGATGTACATTTGCTCTAATTATTGATATGGGAGACTTAAGTCTGCTATTTTATTTTTGAATTCTGTTTGTTTTCTTTTTCTTACTTTTCCATTTTATTTTTCCTGATTTCTTATGGGTTACTTGAACAATTTTTAGAAGTCCATTTTGATTTTTCTATAGTGCTCATGAGTTTCTTTGTGTACCTTTTAAAAAAGTGATTGTTGAAGGTATTACGTTAAACACAAATATGTACAAACATTTTATCACAGTCTACTGGTGTCACCCTTTTACCAATTTGAATGAAGTGTTCAAATCTTTCTTTTTATCTTTTTTCTCTCTGTGTTTGTAATATAATTATCTTAACTATTTCCTTCACATACATTTAGAACCACCTCAGAAAATGTTATAAATTTTGCATAGTCAAAAATAATTTTAAAAAGTCAAGAGAGTTAGAACTAACAATTGCGTTTATAGATGTTTTTGTTTATTGAGTTCTTCCTTCCTTTATGATAGCCTGGGGTTTCTTTTCTATTTCCATCCTGTTGAGAAAACTTCTTTCATTCATCCTTTCATTTTGTATGTATATGTGTGTCCTGCTACTGCCAAATGCTCTTAACTTCCCTTCAACTGCTGATGTCATTTCCCCTTTATTCCTGGTGGATACTTTGCTGGATATAGGCTTCTGGGTTCACAGTTCTTTTCCTCTAGCACCTAAAAAAAATGTTTTATCTCTTTCTTCTGTCCTCCATTGCTTCTGATGAAAAACCCTCTGCCATTTGAATCGCTCCTTTTTCCCCTACAGGTAGGGTGTTAGGAATTTCTTGGTGCTTTCACAATTTGTCTTTGTTTTTATTATTTACCAGTTTGACTGTAGCATTTCTTGGTGTGTATTTCTTTGTGTTTGTGCTATGCAGGATTTGCTCACCCTCTTGATTATAGGAGTTTATGTCTTTTGCCAAACTTAGAATATTTCAGACATCATTCTTTGAGATGTTTTTCAATCTCACCCTCTTTATCCTCTGTTTTTGGACTCTGATAACAAGAATATTAGATCTTTTACTTTAGTCCCATATGTCACTGAAAATACCCTATTGTTTTCAGTCAAATTTTTAGCCCTGGCAGGTGTGGCTCAGTAGATGAAGCACTGGCCTGCGAACAAGAAAAGGTCACCAGTTCAATTCCCAGTCAGGGCACGTGCCTGGGTGGCAGGCCGAGAGGCAGCCCATCAATGTTTCTCTCACACATCAATGTTTCTCTACCTCCCTTTCTTTTTCCCTTCCATTCTCTCTAAAAATAAATAAGTAAAATCTTTTAAAAATCTTCAGTCCATAGTCCCTCTGTAGTTTCTATTGGGTAATTTCTAGTTTTTATCTTCAACGTCACTGATTGTTTCCTCTGACCCCTCCATCCGGCTTTTGACCCCGTTTGCTGAGCTTTTGATTATTGCGCTTTAGTTACAAATTTTTCCTGTAGTTTTGTTTACATCTTCTATTCTGTTGCTAAGGCTTTCTCTTTTTCCATCTGTTCACTTTTAGCTGTCTGAGTTTCTTATCACTGCCCCGAGGATGGTAAGCCAGCACGCTGCACTTGGCCATTCTGACATCACCCAGGCGGGCGAGGAGAGCACACCCAGGTGAGATGAACACGCACCTCTCTGCTTCCCCTTTTCTGGTATGGGTGGGGATTAGAGCTACAGGCTTTTCTGTGCTGTTTGACTTGAGTAGAGAAGAATTTTCTAAGATCCTTTCTCTCCAGGATCCCCCTTTACTGTCGACTTGTCTGCAGTGAACAGGCTTTTGTTAGGGGGATGTTTTTTCCTGTTCACATTTTGGATGACTAGCTTTATCAGCTCGAATTCTTGGGTACAATGAGAGAACCAAAATCCAGGGAGTTCACCATCGTGTCATTGTTCGGGTCCTGAGGTTGTAGGTAGTCTGCCTACTCTTTTCACCTTTGAAAATGTTATTATCTTTCTTTCATGTACAATGTCCAGAGATATGCTACTTAGTGGAAAGAGTAGGGGAAAGAATGTATATCCCATCTTCTATGCCTTTTGCATAAAATTTCTAACTTCAACAGGTATATGGTTTGACGTGTTGGTGTAACTATTAGTTGTTCAGATGTGCTTATTCGTTTTGGCCTCAATAATGCACCTGATTAGGGTCTTTGATCGAATATAAGTTAATTGTCTGAAGTATACTAAGCTAACAGCACCACTGAGATAAGGGCTATTTGTTTTCTTTTACAATCTTCTCAAATTAGAAGAAGGAAGACTTTTGAGAACTCATGTCACAGGTTTGTTCCACAATCTGGAATATGAAAACAGCAAGACGTGGATTTAAGGAGACACTTTTCCTTCCAAGGCCAGTAGAACTAATATAGTGATAAAGATGTGATGCATTAACCAATCTCTCAGGGAACTTAATGTATATGGTTCATATCTGATAAGTTCTGTAATTTGTACAATTCATCACGCCATGACCTCTTTTCCCCAAGCAGTACATGAAATTTGGATTTAGATTTATTGGAAACTATATTTGGAATATAAATTTCTACAGTCCAGAAGAAGAAAATTATAATAAGAAACATTGTTCAGGAAATAAAGTTCAAAGATGAATAGTGACCTAAATATTTTGTTTCTTTGATTTTGTTTGAATTGTGGGATTTATTGAGAAGAAAAAGCATATGTTATTGGTAACAGTGGTTACAAGTTCAAATTTTTGTGACCTCATGTTGTAAACTCCCATTTTACACACACGCACACATACAATGATGCCTTGTTGCCAAAAAATATCAAATTTTAATAGGAATCTCCATTCCTAACAGAAAACCTTTAGCTCCGAGTGTTTTTACAAGGTGAAACAGGCTATTCACTTTTATCAACTTGTTAAAATGTACGGTTAATTACTTTTTTCCTATAAAATAACTACTTCAGAAACAATTTGTTAAATTTTATGAATTTTGATGGTGTCCCTGGAAATCTTTTAGGTCATTCCTCTGTAAGCTATAATTAATATAATGGATAAAGGCCCATTAAACCAAGTAGTACTTTCAAAAGCTGCCATGGGATGATAGTTTCCTTTATTTTTAGGTACATCCAGAGACCACTTCATATGTTTTAAACTTTCTTCCTTTCCCCATATTGCCTTTCATATTCTTGGAAATAATTTAACAGCAGATCCCATGGACTAATCCAGCATTTAAGACCCTGAGCACCAAGAGCTTGTGAGTGGCAGCTGGACACCACCACATACCACAGGTTCCTGAAAAGGGCAGTCTGAAACCCACCCCTTTCTGATGTCCCCATGTTCACAGAAATTCTCTAACAACAAATGGAAAAAGAAACATCAGTTACCACATGGAAAGCAATAGGCAGCCTTGTGAGCGATGGAGGATAAGGGTTTTCTTGCTCTCATTTATAGATCTTTGGCTTAAGACTTATTGCCACAACATAGGTAGCTGAGGCTCAATAGAGACGTAACATTTTTTTCTTTCTTTCTTTCTTTCCTTCTTTCTTTCTTTCTTTCTTTCTTTCTTTCTTTCTTTCTTTCTTTCTTTCTTTCTTTTTTTTTTTTTTTTGTAAATGATGGCTGTGCTATGAACAGAGACAAACACAGGGGACCGACTGTTTGCTAAGCAGATGCTATAAAGTGAGGATGGAGAGGGATCCTGCAGAGGTCACTTGGGTTTCATTGCTGAATATAGCCTTAGAGCTTGGTCTCTCATACCGTTCTCACAGATAAGGAAACCGGAACTCAGAAAAAGTAGCTAACTTTACCAAATATCATATACACTTTATTTACATAGACTTTTTAAATTCCCAAGTAATATCCCTTTATCACACATGAAACAACACAAAGCTCTGTTGAAAAAAAGTTTTTAAAGTCGATCTCCTCCTTAAAAGCTGCTGCTACACAAACATATTTGGGAACTGAAATCATGACTGAAATCACCATATTTTGCTGTGTATAATGTGCATCCACATTTTTGGCCCAAACTTTAAGGAAAAAAACCTGTCATTTTAATTTTTAATTCCATTTTTTATTTATTTATAATTTAGGTACTTGTTTTTTGTATTATAAAGGAATTTTAGCATTTATTTTTGAACCTATTATGGTACAAGAAATTTTATGTAACAAATAATTACAAAACACAAGAACAGATACAAGTTATTTCAGGGACTACTCATGTATTATGGCATCCTTACTTTTCCCTCAAAAATTTGGACAAAAAAGTTTGCATTATACACAGCAAAATACGGGTATAGGAAAAATTCAAAGAATGAATTCAGAGTGTTAATCTTGAGATATTCTTCTTCGAGTAGGAAGAGCCAGGTCTGAGCTTACAATAGTGTCTATAATTATGGCAGGAAGAAATAGAAGAAGATATTGTAACTAGATAATATACCATGAATAGAAGCCTAAGATAAACATGGTTGAATAATAACAGAAGCTGACATTTATTGGACATATACTATGTTTGTCTCCCTTAATCTTCAACAAGGAACACGGGAATGGCTCTTTATATTTTGTGAATGAATTCGGGTGTCTGTTAAGTCTGAGGAGGAACTAACTGGCAGGTCCAGGGTTTCAACACAATAATCAGCAATGTTGCCACAAGCGTTTGGCCCCGACTAAAGGTTTGCTAAGGTGACGGTAAGAATTTAATGGCAATAGAGATCAGTGTCAAATTATATCCTTGACTCTGTCCTCGCAGGGTTAGATGCTATTCTGCAGGTAGTGAGTTGTGCTTTATGGCCTTTGAAAACAAAACAGAGTGACACAGTCTAAGACAAATCTGGTGACCATGTGAAGCCTGGATTTCGGCTGCTCGTCCCTGAACACAGGAAGTAAAGTTGGGAGATTACTGATGGAATTCAGACAAAGACAAGGAACAAACTGCCCTGAAGTGGGATTAGTGTCCCAAGAAAAGAAAAAAGACTGTGGAATGCTTTGCAAGGAAATGGACTAGACAGATTACAGTCATAAAAAGGACAGGAAAAACTGTCCGTTTCACTTTTCATGTCCTACGATATTTTTCCAAAAATTAAATAAGAAAGTTAACATTTCAAATGCAGTACAAAATGTGGCTGAGCTTTCAGCCCCACATAACTGATAGATTTATTCACATAAAGGTAGTTTAGATATATTTGATAATTATTTCAAATTATGTGAAGGAAATGTAATGTTAACAAGATGGAATACTTCATAAAATTCATAAAAATCTCTGATATTTTATTAAAAACTGCACTAAAATTTCAAATAAATATATAGTAGTTATTAGGGTGAGTAATAAAATCTGATTATTTTTATAATATATGTTGATTACGGCAATATCAATTTTGTCTCATTTGTACTAGCTTATTGAAGCTATACATTATGTACACTGGGTACTGTTCAAATTGTCATATTTATAACTTTTCTTGTAGTTATGTAATTGGCTTTATTTTTATTATACCACATTCTTGTCATGAACTTTTCCTAACTGTTGGCTTTATTTTATTATGTATTATCCACCATGGGGCCTTGAATTAGTTCGTGTGGTCTAGATGGACAGGAGAACAGCTACTGGTGAAAGCAAAAAAACATATTTTTCTTATTTTCCGTGCAGCCTCTTGTATATCTTTGGCAGGTCCAGAGTCAGAGAACATGAGCCAAGTGTTTAACCCGTGCTTTGGGAGCCGGGCACACAAAGCGGCCTTTTCAGAGCCTGTGTCTTTGAAGCTACCCAGGGACAAGAACCTTGAAATCAAGAATTTTGAGGGGACAGAGACGGGGGCAGGAAATGGAGGCCAGACTTATGAACCGATGAAGGAAAAGCTGAGACTGGCTTGCATTCACTTAGAAACCTACGACGATTCTCTCTCTGTTCCGCACCTCAACGTCACAGTACACCGCAAGCTACCAAATGTTACCGAATGCGGTTGTAAAATTAACTCACACTTTTCTCCACTGAATTGATACATGTTATCAGTCCCACCCAGTTACAAGAAAGAAATGTCTCTGTTTGATATGCATGTTTTCATCTTGTGGTATTTAGGTCATGCCAATCTTTAATTTCTCTGACTTTCCTTTTGTCTTTCATCAGGGTATATGTGTGTATAATTGTCATTATATTGGTGGAAATATCACAGTCTGCTTATTCTTTTATTCCTTAAGTTGATTTTTAAAAAGACTTTACATATGCAAATATTGAATCATTATGTTGTACACCTGAAGCTAATATAATGTTATATGTCAATTATATCTCAATAAAATACAGGCTGACTGCCACAGATCCAAATTGCAGAGAGGGAAAAAATAAAGCTCTACCAATAAAATTACCAAGGATATCTTTATTTTCCTAAGTGCTTCAAACACCTGGGGCATCCCTCTTTCATGAATGCCCGAAATGATGCCTCTCCTCACAAAAGTCTCAGAAAAACTTGAGGGCTTCCTAGGTGCATACTTTTTCTTTGTGATCTGGATTATTTTCACCTTCCTTTTGGACTGACCAGTTAGTCTACTTGAACTAATGTTCTTGGCCCAGCGTCCTGTCAGATTCAGCCAATGGGAGGCACTGACAGGAGATGAGAAAATGATGAAGAGGTAGATCAGAGTATTTATGGCCCCTGCACCTGTCCCGGGGGGCCATGTGTTCTTTTGTCAAACACCACAGCTGCTGTGGGAAGCCGCCCTCTGCCAGAGAGGTACCCCACACTCGAGTCACAAGACTCAACCTGCGTTAGCTTCCTAGCTTCCTGTCATAACAAAATACCATGATTTGACTTGCTTAAAACAGAAACTTACTGTTTGGAAATTTTTCTGGAAGATAGATGTCAGAAATCAAGATACCGGCAGAGCTATGCTACTTCTGAAACTGAAGTAGCTCTGAATTTGCTCTTGCCTCTCCTAACTTCTGGCCGTCCTGGGTGTTCCATGTTTTTCATTGGCTTCAGTCTGTCTCTAGCTTTCTAGGGTGTTCTCCCTGTGTCTGCGTCTCATTGCGTCTGCCTTCCCAAGGCTATCTCTCCAAGAGGACCGAAGTCACATTGGTCTAGGGGCTCACGGACCAGTCACACCTCAAAGACCCTATTATTAGGTCATATTCTGAGGTACTGGAGGTTAAGACTTCGACTTATGTTTTTTGGAAGGACACACTTCAGTCTACCACACAATCACGCCCCTTGCTCATCGGGACCTGGAAGGGCTAAGGGACACCTCCTCTTACCCACGTGTTTTCACCTTGTTAGTTCCACTGGCTCTATCTACACCTTTCCGTATTCTCCCTGCATTCAACTCTCTTGTTTATTTCTCTGGCATGTGCCTTTCTGGTTCCCGCCAGGACCCTCATCATGTTAAACTGCTGCCCCCATTCTCCTAAAAGGCAGGGTACTATTTATGAAATTTCTCCAGCATTGGATATGCCCACATTTCAGAGGTTTGGGAACAGGAAAAAAAATTTAAACAGAAAAGCTACGTATGAAGTAAGAGCCAATTAGAGGCTTTCAAATGAAGGCATCATTACTAGCCAACAGCAAGACAGAGAGCTCTTTGACTTGACCTTTAGAAGTAAAACGGTCATATCTGAGAAGCTGGTGGCATCATCAAAGCTAGCTGTAACAAAATGTTATTTTTTACTGAGGTGCTCAATCTGTCCTTTAGACATCAGCTGTAATAGAAACTGACAGCAAATGGTAGAAAGGGTAAAGTCAAAGTTTCAAAGCCATTTGTGAATTATAAATAAAATATAACGCCATAGATTGAATTGTCACTCCAGATCCCTTGCTTGATGGTGATAAGGAGACTCGTACCTGCTTTAAAGTTTAATATGACCATCATTCACCAAAAGTCACGTTAAGCTGATAACGCACACCCACACTGGCACCCTTTCCTCAGTGCGTTTCACATCATTTTGCTTCTCTTGTCTTTATCCCATAGAAACACCGGTTTAATGATTTGAGAAATGAATGTCAAGTGTAACTTTCAAAGGATGAAAATTGCCCATTTGGGTATGACATCTGTGTCATGCACCAAAAAAAAAAAAATTAAATAGAGATGACCTTAGTAGCTCTGAAACTGCATGAACATATATGCACATGTGCAGACACACATGCCTGAGAGGTGCATGTGTTTTGCTGCAGTTTTATCAGCAGCCCTTTGTGTATAAATCTTAGGGTGTAAGCGATGAAATATTAAAGTCTGAGAGTAACCTTGAGAATTTGTGCCATACTTTCCTTATGCATAGACCAAATTAGTTTATTATTCCAGCTTAAGGGTCCACAAATTTTCATTTTACTTTAATGCATTTCTTAGAATAAATAATGTGAATGTATTCTGACTGAAAGTAATTTCTATCAAGAATATCAGAGCAACATTAGCAAATGAAATTGTTTATTCATAGAATTTTAAGTCACATATTTGCCTGTCCTTTCCTCAGTCTGCAGCCATAAAAATGAATACTGCAGAGTTTCAGGGCCTTTTTTGGTTTTTAAAGCACAACAAAATGTAATATGTTAGAAAGAAAAAGTCACTGGAACTTAAAGGGATCTAGGTTCCAGTAGTGGTTCAGCTTCAAATTTTAAAATTCTAAACAAGGACAGATTTGATTCCTTTCTGAGGATATCTATGTGTGTGTGTGTTTTTTTCTCATGTATAGAATGTGAGCATTCTACTGAATTACCTGTTGCTTCTTGTTTATTTCTGTCGATATGTGATTCCATGACATAAAGAACTCTAGAGGAAAAATTGTCACGTCGTGTGGCATGGTTCATTATTTATATGATAGAAATCTCTTGAAACCTAGATAAAGACAAAGCCATTTTCCATTGGCCTTTTTTTCCCCCATTAGCCTTTTAGAGTGGCTAAATATGCATTCAACACAAATAAAATAGTGGTTCATGTAATTCTTAATCATTTCTGTGATTTCAAAGTCATTCTAACTTCTTTTAAGTTAATTTAAAAGAAACCATGACAGATGTCTAATATTGGAAGTACTGGAGAAATTTGTTATGACATACAGCTTCTAAAATGATTCCCGATGATACTACCTCTTGGTATTCATGTTCTTATATAATCTCCTCCCTTTGCACGTAAGAAAAATCTAGTGATTTCCTTTTAATAAATGGAATATGGCAAAAGTGATAAGATGTTACTTTCAACATTAGGCTACAGAAGAGTTGTTCTTCTATCTTGTCTCGTACACTGCGTCTCGCTGGCTTTTCTCACTTGCTTGCTGAGAGGAAGTGAACTGGCGTGTGGGAGCTGCCCTCTGGAGCGGCCCACAAAACAAAGAACTGCAGAGCACTTCGACAGAAAGCCTTCAAAGAGCCAAATCCATGCCCTGGTCAGGGTGGTTTGGTTGGAGCATTGTCCCATAAACAGGAAGGTCATGGGTTCGATTCCCTGTTCAGGGCATGTGCCCTGGTCAGAGTGCATGCAAGAGGCAAGTGATCAATGTTTCTCTCTCTCTCTCTCCTTCCCTTCCCTTCCCCTCTCTCAAAAATCAATATGCATGTCCTTGGGTGAGTATTAAAAACAAAACAAAAGAACCATGAACTCAAGCCTTCTAACCACCATGTGAATGATCACAGAAGAAAATCCTTTTCTTATCGAGTCTTGGGATGCCTCAGCTTCATCCAACACCTTTGCAACCTGTGAGGACCCTGAAGCAGTGGGCCCAGGTACCCCACACCAGCGCGGCTGAACTACAGAAAAGGGGAAGACCTTAGTTACCACATTTTGGGGTAATTGGTTATGCAACAATAAATACCTAATACACTTTTCCTTTAGCTTGAAGAGGGTCTGCCAATGTAGCGGTGGAGCTAAGAACCTACTTTGTGGGGAAGGAAAGAGCAGTAAAGTTAAGTAATGCTTACAAGGGAGACTGGTACATTCACACCCTGAGAAGCTTGGCTTCCTAAACAGGAAAAAAAAAATCAGAAACCCTTGTAATTACGGAAAAAAGTAAGTTTTGCACAGATCCCTACATCTCTCTCACGAGTCATCCTGTATCACTTACACAGCCGGAATTCTCAATCTGCTAACTCATTGGGTCTGGCCACGCCCATCTTCCTCCAGGGGTTCAAACAGACTACATCCTTCCTTACACAAGGTCTCTGCCTCTGATGCACTCCTTGTTTAGAACAGCCCTTCTGTTCCCCTCCACATCTCTGACCTTTCCCTTGTTACTCAGATTAAGTATCAGCTTCTAAGGGCGCCTTTCAAAGTAGGTCTTTCTACTTTTTTCCTCATCCCAGCTCTTTCTTTTTCCCGCGTAGATTAGTCACAATTGACAATTATTTATACTGTTGTTTTCTCTCCTACCCACTAGAATATAACGTCCAAAGAGCAGGGCCTGTGTCCCTTTTAATCGCTCTTTGTTCATCAGCATCTTACTCAAATGCCAGGAACAATCATGGGAAGCAGGAAATCTTTGTATGGAAGAAATGGGGGAAGGGGTAGTGGGGAACCAGCCAGTTAGCAAAGGGATGGGACCGATTTCAACATGACTGCAAGTATCAGAAGCAATTAGGCAGATATATCAATATATAGTAGACATGAAATTTTTCTTTGGAATGTGTGTTCAAATGTGTAATTATTAAGGCACTGAGCTGTCAGTCACACGTGAAAAGGTGCTTTTTGTTTATTTGTCTTCACTTTTCTTATGAAAGTGAAATTTGAACATTTTAACGCCGTGCTAAGACATAAGTAAATAATTGTAGCTGAATGAAAGAAAGTGGGTGTGTGATTCATTATAATTAATGTGGAGACATCCTTCTGGTTTGGAACTACCCATAATTCTATGATGTTGGGCTATACACAACGTTGATGGGTCTCTTACCAAATGAGAAGACAGATGTGCCAATAACATGAGACCCCCCTAAATCTAAAATACTGTACTATTCTATTGCAGTCTCCATTTTGCAATTTTATTTCACACATTATAAGTTGTACTATATTGTTATTTCAGGACTATGGCCACTTGAAACCCTCTGTAAAGGAGTTTACTGTGAGAAAAAGGATGAACGATTGTAAAAATGTCCCAATTCTTCACTACCTCACAGACGCCGTCACTTTGATATGTCACCTTGCAGCCCAGTCTGTCTTTGGGGTGGGCCATGTGACATGCTTATGCCAATGAGCTGTTGATACATGTGACATAAGATGAGGTCGTAGGGGCTCCCACTTTAGGTTTTGCTCTTAATGCTAGGACTCTGCCCCCACCGTAAGAAGGACATGCCAAGCCTGACCTGCTGACGTGAGAGAGAAAATGAGGGACATGAGAAACACAGCAACTAGCCAGCCCACAGAGGCGCAGACATTTACGTGAGACTAGCAAATGTTAGCAGCCCCTCAACTCCCTCAGAGAAACATGGGAAAGACATTCTTAGTGGTGCGAGCCACCGAAGATTTGGAGAAGCTTGTCGCACGGCGGTTCCTGGCTGATACAGCAGCAAACACACTCTGCAAAGATGACTGGCACACTATGTTTTTTATAAACTGTGCTGATGCAGTGCAAAATCGCCAGGTCCGTTAGCAAGCAGTCAGCTTCTGACGCCATGAAATCATTCTGCAACATCTGAATTTTGATCTTTAATGTTTGATTATGTTAAAGTAAATTACACCCAATTCCCCTAAGACCTCTCTATTTTCAAAAGTGCCCACCCTTGAAAACAAAATAGAAAGAAATGATCCTTCCCATCTAATTCCTCAAGTGATCTAAGAGGCCAGGGAAGTTGTAAGAAGGTATGGTTAAAAAAATAAGAAATAAAGGAAACAGTGGAAATATAATTTGGGAAGGCATTGATTTTTGAACTTTAAACCTACTTCATATGTAAATAGTTCTGCTTTGTTAATTTGTAAACTTGCTAGAACCTTTTTTTATGTCCTTTAAACATTTCTGTTAGTTTACAACCCATGAGGAAAAAAATATAAAATCACACGCTAGTATTCCCTGGTTTGCCAAAGTTGGTAAATGTGTCAGAGAGCACGGAAGAGTTCAGATAATTACTTATTTGTGTTATGTGTTTATGTTCAGCACTGGGACGTAAATTTCTTCAGGAAAAGGAACTGCATCTTGTTCATTTTAGTATTTCCCAAAGAATGACACCTGACTCATGAGCATGGCACAGTGACTGCCTGGCACACGAAAGCAAATTAAATCTGAGAGCTACTGGAGCTAACGGCCATACATATCAGGGTGCACGGTCATGGCCCATGGGCACAGTAGCTGAGGTACTCCCAGGGCCCCACTTCTCAGCTGCTTGTCACGTCTGCGCAGAGAGCAGAAAGCAATAGTAAAAGAAAAAATTCAGTATCTGAGAAAATACTGTTGATAATAAGTTCACTGAAAACGTATTTTATTCTAAAACACACATTGACATTTTACCAAAGAGAATGAAATCACATTATCGTTTTAAGATAAGATTTTTAAAAAAGAAAAAAAAAAGCAGGTAGGCACCGAGGTGCTCTTGCATTCACCTCGCCCATTCAGGGCATTTCATGGAAGAGTCTGGGAAATTCTGATATTCTGTGACTGTGCATCGCATGTTTCTCTGTAGCGCAAATGCTCTTCCCAGAGCCAGGCGCATTTACAAGAGTTAAAGGTTTGTTAGATGCACAGATGGGCGAATGGATCAACAAACTAGTAATACCTGTGGGTGGAGGCAAGGACAAGAATGCCTTCAGATTTAATAATATATATCACAGACACAGAATAAATTATACATCAGAGAAACCGATTGTTTCCTTGTGAGTCACTGAATCTTTCAAAGTCTCATATCTGCATTTCTCATTGCATTCATTATTGTCTATTTTTTAACTCCTAATTGTTTTATCAATACTTGTTTTTGACAGTTTCTTCATTTTTTTAACTTTGTGGAAGTATAATTGACAAAACAGTAAGAATGTTAAACTGCAGAACACAATGATTTGGATTATTTCTTTCATTATATTCCTGCATCCAAACAATAAAACCAAATGGTGTCTACACAAGCCAGGCCCTATCTCAGACATCGTGGGTGATGTGAGACAAAAATGTACATGATAAGTGCCCCACCAGATGCTCCAAACAAGTAACTAGAGCCGAGACAGGGAAATACAGAGGGCTACAAGAGTTCTGCCCCTTTCAGACAATATTTCTTAGGAATCTAGTCATTTTTAGGCTGAAGTTTGAAGACTTAGGAAGGATTAAATAAGGCAAAATATGGAATAGACAGGGTTCCAGACCCTGCCCCCCCAAAAAAAAGTGCTAACAAACTACCTTCAAGCAAAGGTTAAATAATAGAATTAAGAAGAATGATCTTTTAGGAAGAGGTAAGGCCAAGATCATGAGAATTAGAATTTACTAGTTGCCAGGCACAATGATAAGCATTTTAAAGATATATCCTATGACAATTTCCTTTTAAAAAAATTAAAATTAATTGAGAGAGAGAGAGGCAGACAGAAATATCAATTTATCATTTCACTTACTGACGCATTCATTGGTTGCTTCTTTTATGTGTCCTGACTGGGGATCAAATCCACAACCTTGGTGCACAGGGACGATGCTCTAACCAACTGAGCTACCTGGCCAGGCCCTAGGCACAGTGAAAAACATTTTAAATAAAATCTCTCATTTTACTCATTCACCTGTCATTTGAAAAATGTTGTGTCATCCTTTCCTGTTTTAAAATGAAGAAGACTAAGGCTTTGAAGAGATAACTTGACCAAGTTCTAAAAAACTATAAAATTTGGATGTAAGTTATCAGATTCAAAAGACTGCTTTCAAAAACCACTTTGTAAGATAATGGTACTTCGTAAAGTAGTAAAACTCATATCAAACATAGCAGATAGATACAAGAATAATGCTTTTTTTATTAAAAAAAAAGCTTAATAGGAGTAGGTAATCTGTTCAAGTTTATAAACTCTTCTAGCGGTACATTTTGAACATGTGTATCCCAACTTCAAAATGAATGTGATGACTGCTGGGCTGTAAAGGGATGTTTGGATCCCACCAAGCCCCGATGTAACGGTAGGCGGATTCAACTTTATCATTCTCAATCTACAGAGAACATATAAATCACTCTATGGGTTTGGTTTTGATAACATCTTCCCCATAGGACAGTATCTTCTCTAATTCATAGGCCATTGTGAAGGCTGATAAGGTTGAGCTTCTATATAAAGTCTAAATCCCACTCTGACACACAGAGCCCGCGCAGTCTCACTTCCGTTTTTCACTGTAGCCTCCTTACGCAACAACCTGCCTCTTGAACCCAAGATTTGTGTCGCATAGAGCTTCTCAAATCACTCCCTTTCTCCCTGTTGTAAACTTCACTGAAGTTCCGGAAATTAGCCAGCTTAACTAGGATTTAAAATCAGCCTACTAATATCATAACTTGCCACTCTGCGACAAGTTCTTAAGCACAAGGGTACGCAGTATTAATAAATGCCCATTTTGTTCCAGGTTCATTTTTATGCATTCACATGCATACTTGTTCATTAAATTTTTATAACACTAAGAAATATATTATTTCCTCCACTACAAAGACAAAAAACTTGATGTTTGGAAAGGTAAGGAATTTTCCCATGGTTAAACAAGTAGTTAAGAATAGAATCATGAATTGAACCCAGGTCAGTTCGATTCCAAAGTCCATTTACATTAGAGTAAACCAGATTGCCTTGGCTATTTTTAAATCAAAGCAAATTTTCAGAACTAGTTTTAAATTTGAAACTTATCTTAAAGCTTGCGTACACTCAACCATTGCCAGAGCATTTCCATCTTTATGTAAAAAGTGTATAATAATGCATATAAATTATCTTGCGCTCAATAGAGATGGTTCCTCTCCCATTTTTCTTCTAGCATCTGTGATATGGTTGACGATAGTTGTTTGGAAGGTTGGATGGCAGATGGGGGGCAACATGTCTAGTTTCAGATTAAGAATTTAAAGTTGGAGATTAAAATCAAAGTGTCTCAAAAGGGGTCTTGGAAATCTGAAAGTCTGAGTGGTGCTCTGATTCAAATCAAGATTCAATTTTTAAAAACAGTCTTTCCATTTTAATTTTTACCTTGTTGGGGTTGAAATACAACTGCAACATTCGCCAAAATGAAGGGTGGAAGATGCTTTTCATGGTAGCAGCGTGACGAGCTTTTGGCCACCACTGTGGCCTCCAAGCGCCATCTGTTCCCAGAGTCAGTGAGCTGTCAGGATTTCTGAGCTATTCCTACCGAGCTCTGTGTGTGCGTGGCAGGGAAGGGCGAATCCAGCTGCTGTTTATTTTCATCAAACATCTTGATCTGTTCTTCAAACATTGCAAACTTGATGAAACCCCACATAGTTTGTCAAACGCTTTTCTTCTCTAATTAGGAAAACGATTTGAACGTTAAGAGAAATTGCACAAGATGGTTCTGAATCATTTGTATTTACATAAAGTCCTCGATGTTGTAGATCTTATCAATACGCCAGAGTCCCAGGGTCTGCCAGAACAAATAACAATATATACAAACTCTCACACACTAACACACAAACGTATCTTTGCTCTTTGTCCAAAATTATACAGTGGTTTGAAAGTTGGCAGTATCTTGTTCCCTTGAATACATACGTTCATTTCCAAAACTACTGAATCAGTACGACCAGGATGGCTAATAATTATCCTTATAGGACATTTCCATTACTTCATAAACGTCCTTTGTGCCCCTTCCCCATCAATTCCACCCACTACCTTTGGCCCAAGAAACCACTCTTTTTTTTTTTTTTATTTAGGTTAGTTTGGCCTTTTCTAAAGTTTAATATAAACAGTAACTTGCAGTATATTTTCATTTGTATTTGACATATTTATGAAATTCATTCATGTTCTTGACTGTATTAAAAGTTCATTACCTTTTTTTTGTTGTTGAGCTCTATTTCATTGTATGGATATTACCCAGTTTGTTTATTCATTTACCTATTGACGATGTTCTGTTTTTCTCCCAGTTTTTGGCCACTGTCAGTGTAGCTATTATAAGCACTTCTGTGCAGATCTTTATGTGGACATAGGATTTTATTTCTCTTGGCAACTACCTCCGTGTAAAAGGAGATAAGGACTAAAACCTGGGATCTCCAAAGCTCAGTTCGTCATCCTCCGATTTAGTCCTTACTAAACATCAACATCTACATCCAACATCATCACAGAGAGATCTAAAATACTGTGGAGGATACTTCCGATCCCTGTGACTTAGAGTGAGTTACTCAGTGTCTATGAAATTAGTCCTCTTAGCCGTAGGGTTCGTTCGAATCTTTCTAAGGCGACAGGCACCGCACAAGGAGAACGTTCTATGATGAAGAACAAAACAGACATGGTCACTGTAGCGTTCCGCTAAAAATCAAGCTGTGTGTGTGTATACGATTTCAAAACAGGGTGAAGAATTCATACAGAATTCTATAGTTCTACCAATCTAGAGGGTAGTCGTCAATCTCACGATTGAAAAGTGAAAGAGCAGCAGCAATGTGAAGAGCTGCCCTTGGAACATCAGAAAGGGACTAGACTAGCAGGCATCAGAGTCCTTAAAGATGGGAGGCTAGAGGCTTGTATTTGAAGGAGGGAGTGGTTTGAGAGGAGGCTGAGAGCCAGGGAAAGTCTTCTTTTCTTTATTTTTTTTTACTGCTTTAAAAATATATATTGAACAATAAAAAGTCATGAATCTTAAGTGTACAGTTAGATCAGTTTTGATGAATGTATACACCCATGTACTAAAACCCCCATTTAGGATATAAAACATTTCCATTATCCCAGAGAATTCCTTTATATTCATTTACTTTCAGTTGACACTCATTTCCCTACCTCCACCCTCCAGAGGGAAATACTCTTCTGGTTTTTATGGACATAAATCAGCCAAGATTAATTTTCCTGTTTTTAAAATACACAGAAATCATATCATATGGATCCTTTTATGTCGGGCTTCTCTTGCTCAAAGTGATGTTTCAAGATTTATTCATGTATCATCTTTATTTTTATTGTTGAGTAGCATTCCATTAAATAAAGCTATCACAACTTTTAAAAATATTCAATAACCCACCAATGAGAACGGGGGATTGTTTTAGTTTGGAGCTAAGGCTTCTATGAACACTCACATATAAATCTTTCAGACAAGTGCGTTCAGTTCTGGGAGTCAGGATGCTAGACCACAGTACAGCCATGTGTTTAATAGCAAAAGAAACTGCCAAACAGCTTTCCAAGTCTTAGTACCATTTCATTCTCCCAGCGGAAATGTGTGACAGCCCCTGTTCTTGATAAAATTGCCAACGTTTGACATTTTTTCCCTATGTTTCTCCTATTTTGACTTTTTGACTATGTTTCTTTTTTTTCCTAATTTGTTTTCTTTGGTTTTTGGTTTTAATGCTTGCTCTAGGGATTACAAAATGCACCTCTGTTATCACAGTAAAAGGTGATATTAACTACACTATTTCATGTATTAAATAAGAAACCTCACAATGGTATTTTTATATACACTTTCAACTCCTCTAGCTACCAGCCAATGTCACTTCCTTCTGCTCATACTCAAAGTGTCAGAACTGCTACCTGCAACTGATCCGAAGGAGTAAATATTTCTTTCTACACACTTTGCACCTACCCTAGAGCTGTCCCTGCTTCACCTTTGCCTGGACCCCTTAACTGCAGTCAATGTAAATGCTTTCAAAATAAATTACATCTTCCTCCCGCAAAACGTAACATATAACACAGCCCGTCGCGCCCCGCGCAGCAGGCGCGTTTGCCTGTTCTCCCTCGCCCTGCTGCCGGCGGTTCAGGCTGCAAGCCCCGGACCTGGTCCTTTGCTGGCTCGCGTTTGGCTCCAGAAACCATTTCTTTCAGAAAACGTTCAGCTGTGAAAGAAATTGGCACATACAACTCAGGAAGATAGACTATTAACTAGAGATAACTACATAACTAGAGGAGTAGTTAAGCCACGTGTTAAGGAGAAGTTCACTTGATGTTAGTTTTGAAGCATTTAGCTATGTTTCAGGCAGCACTGAGGAGGCGGGGAGGTGGAGCCTGTGCAAAGCCTCAGACATGTAAACAATAAACAATTCCCGGCGACACCAGTTTAAGTAGCTTGATATTTCGAGAACACTGGTTAAATGCAAACACACTGACCCATTTTTATATTTGGAGAGAAAAAAAAACACCCTTAGTTGTTACATATTAAAATGGAAACGGAAATTTAAAACAAACCTCAAATTTGACTTTATTCAATGTTAATATATCTAAAATTATATCCTCGAAGATAACACTTCTTCTAATAGCTACATGCTTTGAAACATTTCTTTGTTTAATGTTTTATAGATGTATTCCTGAAAAGTTGAGCTACTGTATTTGTATATTATAATTTAGAGAAGAGAACAGTCTGGTAGTTCTTTGCTCATCAAAGTGTGGGCTGTGGATCAGCACAGCCTACCTCTCTCAGATGCTTGTTGGAAATGTAGTAACTCAGGTCTTACCCCAGTCCTGATGAATCAGAACGTGTTTTAACAAGATTCCCATGTAATCCTATGCCCATTCAAGTTTGAAAACACTTTTCTCATAGATTAAAATAGAGACACAATTAGTTTATTCAACTTGGGGTTTTTGTTACTCTATCTTTGATGAGAATGAATCTAACCCTTCCCTCAGAAGAGCAATTCAGAAATTAATGTCTAAATGTTTGCAGGTAAATGGGAAGTTATTCTCAGCACTCATATCAAGTGGGAATAAATTTCATTTTTATTTATTACCGGGTATTTGAATTCCAGTTTTTAGGTGAAGGTGTCTAAGTCCCATCATTCTCTTATTTAATGAAAACGAATTTCTGACTCCATGTCTTGTCATATCTTTTCTTCATTTATTACTTTTTTTCTCCCTATGTGGCCAAGTTTTATTCCTGTTTTGTGTCCTGTGTTGAATCTGTCTTTTATTATCTCATAAACACTAATAGATATACACCACGTGGGAATAAATCTACCAAAGAGGCACAATTTCATCAAAATGATTGAACCCACTGTTTTTTGTATATAAATAGAAAATTTTATGAAAAATGAGAATTTTTGTTTTACAGCAAATTGCCATGAAAAAATGTCTGTTATTTCCTTGGGTGTTAATAGGATGCATCTACAGTTCATGTGAAAATAAACAGTACCTTAACACATGTTCTCTTCAGTGCACTTTGGTAGATTCCTGGCCATTTGGCTTTTCACAAAATGAGAAATGCATTTGTTGGTCCCATGGAACACCTTCTTTCCATCCTTCCTTTTTCCAGAAAGCCTCCATTCTTCCTGAGAGGAACCCAGCTATAGCTTTGATTGAGGCATTCATTGGACAGCTGGGGCTATCTTTCTCTGAAATGCCACTGGGATAGGCATTTCAAAGGCCCGTATTGTTATACAAATGCCTCTATTCTCTAGGTTAGAGACAGAAACCTAGTCAAGTGCCCGGACACAAAGGCTGCTAGAATGGAAGAGAAATAAATTTCTCAAGACTACCATCATTTTTTTTTTTGTTGTTAATCTTTCATCTGGAAAAATTCAGAAAAAAATAAAACAAAACCAAAAAGAAACATAAAACAAGGTAATCATTAGATACTATAGTTAAATTGTCAAATATAAGGTATTATTTGCATTTCTTCGGCTCACACCACGATGACAATGAAAGATACACAAGGCACTTCCATGGAGATATGGCACTTGAACTCTGAATAGGTGGGAGGGATGCAATCTAAGTCAGTCAGTCCGCCTAATATAATCAAGCATGCTCGTATAATCTAGATTATAAATCTAATAACAGCTAGTTCGTCCATTATAATTGGGGCCGTTTTAGAAAATGAAAACTTCAGGATCTCAAGGCCTGCTCTCTTTAAACATTAAAAATCATGTAACTCTTGTTCACATACACATTCTTGGCTCATGAAGCAACACTGATGATTTTGCTTCCCACATATTTTTCCTACAAGGGGAGAGGAGACTTACATGATTGGAAAATACACCACGTACTGAGAGTTTTATGCTTCATTATAAGGGATAGAGTGGGTGCTCAAATGTTACTACTTGAAAAAAGTGAAGGGATACATTTGCATTAGAGTTTGTATATGTTGTGAAAAGTTGACATAAGAGGAGCCATTTTAAAAGAGAGGTAGGGCAGCCATTCCAGATGAACTGCCTTGCACGTCTTACGCTTCAAAATTTTAGAATGCGTGAATTGGGGAAAAGAACCTGTAGGCTGGGTCAAACCAACATTGTATTTCAAACAACTGTTTGCAAAACTAAAAGGAAAATAGACATCCCGACTATTGGACGGAAAATAAAAGATATTTTGTAGAATTAGCACACCATCTATAACTAAAGAATAACTTAGTTCATATGTACCTTTATAAATTCCTTCCTTCTATTCATGTAATTATTTCCTTTCCTTTTCTCATAAAAATCCCTTGCCTTTATGCCCTACTTGGAACACTATTTGGGTTTCTGCTTGAATTCTATTGGAATCAGAGCTTCCTGATTAGCTATTCTTTTAATCTCAAAAATAATAAAATAAAATAAAATAAAACAAAACAAAACAAAAACAAAAAACAAAAAGCTAAATGAGGAGGGGTACTTTTTGCCTCTCACTTAGTTTTCTATTTTCAGGTAATTAAGGTGGATCCCTAGTTACATATTTCAGGGTACAATGAATCTCATACCCAGTCAACTCTTGAACAATGAGAAGACTGAATTTCTAGTTATAAAATTGAAGGTCAGTCATTTGACCTCCAAGTAAGGTCATCTAACATGAACTCTTGTTCATGTTAGGCCTAAATCCATGTTTAAAGATTATAAAATAATCTACAAAAGCCAGATTTCACACTGCCCAGTATATTATAAATCACATCTCCCTTAGTCAAGAGGATTTGAATAATTGAGTACACACGAATTACATTTAACTGTTAAAGAAATAAAATTGCTTCTCATGAGGCAAATTAGTAAGAAGCTAGGAAAATTCCCTGGCAAGTGGAATGGGAAACAGATAGTTAAACAGCCTGGCAATTCACGGTCAGATAAAAAAATCTAAAGGTCTTACACTTCCTAATCACAGACACTAAGGAACATTCCAGAATGTGCTGGGGGAGACCCACTTCATTCCCCGTCCCTCTCCTGTGACGCACGTTGGAGGTGAAACTGACCAGAGAATGACCCCCACCTCTCTAGAGCGGTCATTTTGATGCATCAGCATATCAAAAGACACACCTGGAAAGCTAATAAATATTTTATCCTCCTCTGAAGCCTCCCCTAAAGTTCCCACCTTTAAAAAAATAGATTAAAAAACCCTTAAGACAAAGGACCCCGCATTCACTCTATCTTTCCCAAGCATGTCCACGCCTCCCCCTGACCCCCACTTCTTTCCTCAGGCCTGCATCTTTGCCTTCTTTCTCCTAAGCTCTAACACAGGACGTCCAATCTGCATCCTGCGGGCTGCATGCGGCCCAGGGTGGCTCTGAATGCGGCCCAACACAAAACTATAAATTCACTGAAAACATTACTTAGTTTCATTACTGAGTTTTCAACTAAGTTTAATTACTTAGATATGTACATTTTCTATATTAGTGATCACAAACTTGGGACCTGCTCAATGATTTTAAAAGATTATCAAAAGGGGTGCTCCGTAATTAGGGTTTTTATGTGCGGATGTTTTTGCTTATCTGTGGTGGCAGATATCACAAAAATTATGCGCAGAACTTTGTTTGCTCATCAGTTTTTGGTAGTGTTTGTGTATTTAATGTGTGGCCCAAGACAGCCCTTTTTCTTCCAGGGCGGCCCAGAGATGCCGAAAGGTTGGACAGCCCTGCTCTAACAGGTCCCAGGCAAGTTCATCCCAGGTTCACCTCCTGAGCCTGTCTCCAAGGGCCCTCCTTTTGCCTCAGTAATTTGCTTCCTGAGCCCATGCAGCCCATGCTGGCTCACTTCTTCTGCCTCAGGGGTTTTCTTTCCAATAGAGGGCCAAGGCAGCACTGCCTACTCTCTACTCTCCCTCCTGTTTCCAAAAAGCCAAGGCAGCCCCACCGAGACTCACCCCTGTTGCTGCGATCTTGCCCGTTTACCTATAACCCTTCCTTTGTTTCACTGTTCCGAGATTGAATAAACACGCTCGCAAAATCACCTGGACTAGTGTCATGAAATCTTCCCTGCATGAAGTCAAAAACCCACGTATTCCAGACCATGCAGGCCTCTGCCCTGGCCCCTTTCCAGTAACACTCAAATGTCATAAACCAGTATATTTATTACTTCTATATGCTAGATGTGCCCTGTCTTATCTGTCATAATTTAAGTTAGCGTAGACGACATTTCTGTCTTATCTCCCTAATCAGCACAGAATTGACAGGACTTTATTGCTTCTCAAATCATGATTCTAAACCTCTGATAGCATTATATTTTGCTTGGTGATTGTTCCCATGGTGATTCTCTGAATAAGAGAATAATGTTCTTGGTCAGAGGACCTTGATTTTTATTTTAGGAGGTCAGGTTAATAGTGTTGCACCCTACATTTGAAGTCATTTCATTTTAGAGACACAGCTTGACTTTCAGCCACGAAACTTGAACATAAAAAGATATTTTTGGTTACATTTGCGAACTTCTATCTGAACAGTATGCCTTTTTTCATCCTATTTAAGAAGTCTGACATCACTCTTTTTGGATAGCTGTATAGCGTTCTCTTTTTCTAATCCAACTTTGCTTTCCTGAAGGGCCCAAATACGTCCAAGAACAGATTTTAACTTTCCTGTGTCACTCAAGGAAACAGTAAGATACAGAGGAGGGTGTCTGGGCTGAGAGTCAGGGGGTCTTCAGATCCGAAGATTGGTAGGGACGTGGATGTTAGATCGTCCAAAACTTCATGATGTGATCATTGTCCTCAGTGTAATTCCCTTCAATAAGTCATCCGCATTTTAGATGTTTTAAAATTATACTAAGCCATTTTTTTAAAAAAGTATCAAGAAGTTGAAACAAATGAAAAGGAAAAGAAAGAAAGACGGGAAGGAGAGAAGAAAGAAGAGAGAGAGAGAGAAAGAAGAAAGAGAAAGAGAGGAAGAGAGAGGGAGAGAAAGAAGAAAGAGAAAGAGAGGAAAGGGAGAAAAAGAAGAGAAGAAGGTAGAGAGGAAAGAAGAAAGGAAGGGCATGACAGCTTATTTCCCCACACCCAGAATAACCATTTTAATTCTACACCCTCTTGAAACCTCATAGAAATGGGAAATTCAGTTTCCAAACATGCTGTCTTATATCTGTGGCTCTGTTACTTCTTTTAAAAGAATATTTTATTTATTTATTTCCAGGGAGAGGGAAAGGAAGGGGAGAGAGAGGGAAAGAAATAGCGATGTGAGAGAGGAACACGGGATGTTTCTTTGCGGGACGGCACCCACCAGCTGCGCCGCACTGGCCAGGGCAGGGCTCTGCTAATTCCAGGAAAGGCCGGCCTTTGGCATTTCGTAGCTTTTGCCACTGGAGCATGTCTAAATGTGATATTTTCCCATATATAAAGAAGTAGATTTTCTTCTATGCCATATTCTAGGTGCTTTTCAGTTGTGTATTTTACGTTTAGGTCTGGGATCCATTTTGAGTTAAGTTTTGCGAAGAGTATAGGTTCTGTGCTTAATTTAGTTGCGGGTTTGTTTTTTTTTTCCCATGTGGTGAATATTTAGTTTTACTGAGCATTCCAAATAGTGATTTTGGAGGCAGATCCTGAAAAAAATGTGTAATTTGAATCTGAACCCGTCTTGCATAATAGGCAGATGTTGGCTTCAAGTAGGAATATACACACATGCATACAAACATGGCTATTTGAGAGAATCAAAATGGCTTACTCATCAAATGAACACCCACCTACACATCTTCAAGCTGAGAAAGGCTAATAACATTTAAACCCGATGGCCAAAGTGGTAGGAGGGTTCGCCAACTTTATATAATCAGCCACTGAAGGACAGAGACTCAGGTTTCTTTAACAAAGCACATTTTCTCTTTGAATTCAACTAAATCTAATAGCAATAACAACAGTCATGACATGAAGAGACATTTTCTAAATGGTGAACGCCATGCTGGAATGCTTTGCATGGAGCCCTTCTGTTCATCTTTAACCGCCACTGCGAAGTAGCACAAAACAAAAACAGAGAGTTGGAGGCATTGGTACCTTTTTTTGAGGTGGCTGAGCTAGGAAATAGGGACCTAGGATTACAAATGAAAGAGCCCCTGAACTCCAAATCCTGTCTCTTAAAAAATCCCCTTGGACTTCTACTCCAGAGCCGCTCTAATGGGCATCTCTCTCGAGGTCTTGCCCTGGTGCACAGAACAAATATTATGGAGCATCCGACAGCCACTGCTAGTCCCTGCTGGTGTCTGCTCCTTGCCAAAATGTATGTGGCCATCTCTTAATGAAAGTTTTATATGAATTTCTATTTTTTTTTTTGCTTAAATCCTTCATAGTACTTTATAATATTTTAAGTAATAATGAATGATGTGTTCGATGGGACTTATTTGTTAATTTTAATATTGCATAAAACATAAGAACACTATATAGTAATTCATTTTTATTAATAGCATCAATTCAAGGAACAATTATATTGTCACAGTTCATATTGCTAAGAACCATTTATATTCATTCCATTTTTCTGACTCCCTCAAAATCCTATTTCTTCACAATCTTCTGACCTTTTCTTGTTTAAAGTATATTTCAGATAAAGCATGCATATCTTTAAAATTATAATTGTATAAATTGTATAGAAATTGAAATACCATAAATTGTTGGGAAACAGTTTAATGGAAAGACAGGCGTTCAGGGTCCTTGAAGCTTAAACATGCCATCAGAAGTGAAAGGTATTACATAATGTCAAGGAGATATTACTGAAATGGTACACACAGGGGGGCCCCTACCAATAATTAGGATGTTGTCCTCCTTCTGAACCTCCCACTTGTTAACATAATATGTTTGACTTGGTCAGTTTTAAAACCTGCTAGAGCACTTAGAATCACCAGAGAGGCCTTGTTAAAATTAGCTCCCTGGTCCCACTTTCCAGAATAGCTGAAACAATGATGTGTTTTCGGATGCGTCCATGTGCATAAATGTAGACAGGTAGGTATCCATTTACTCACAGCCTCTCCAGGCGATTCTAATGCAGCTAGTGTTTCAGAATCGGTTATATCTGAGATTTTCTCCCATTTTGAGGATTCTTTCATCCAACAAAATCATTAGTGTTATAAATCTGAAAGTGTTTTATGGTGGCGTTAAATGAATGAATAAGGAGGCCATTGGACTGAGGTGGTTCTAATACCTTAGCAGCTGACCCAAGCAAACGCCAACCTAGGCCTATGAATGCCTCAAAGTTAAGAAATCAAAACCTAAGACCGACCAACCACAGTCAACGAGGCTTCTCTAAATAAGGCAAACGCTTAAGCTATCGCCAGTTATATAGTTTCCTTGCTTGGCTTTCATCTTTCCCTATAAAATTCTTTCCCTTAGTTCATATTGATGGGGTGCTCTTAACCACTTCCAGTGAGCACTTCCTGGTTCTGACTGAGTTTTGCTCAACTTAAAAAAAAATTTTTGTTGCATTGAGGCTTGATTTATTATACATTTATTTTATTTTATTTTCCTCTTTAACATTTACCCCCCCTCACCGTACCCTCTTCCGCCTCCACCCACTCCCATCCCCTGCCAATCACCACACTGTTGTCCATGTCCATGAATTTTCTCTTTGTTTTTCCCTTTTTGCTGGACTCCTTCCCCCAACCCCCTCCCCAGAGCTGTCAGCCTACTCTCTATTTGTGAGTCTGTCTCTGTTTTGCTTATTAGTTTATTTTGTTCATTAGATTCCATGTATGAGTGAAAGCATACAGTACTTGTCTTTCTCTGACTGGCCTATTTCACTTAGCATAATAAAAACAGTTAATATGCCTCAGTTTATCTTTTACCAGCAGGGAGGAGATAATTTCAAGACTCAATTATGTGTACTGCAACAACAACAGAAGAGTCAACAAAAAGAAAAAGCATGATTTCACAAGGAAACAGAGGTTATGGCTCTCTTGGTGACATGTCACACAATTCTCAACACCTTTTCCTTCCTTCAGGTATGATTCTTTTCCTACTGGGGCTCACATGCGGTGCTGATATACCTTGTTGATGCTCTGTTTTCTCAATTGTCTAAGAAAATTTCTTGATTCTTGCTGCCAGACTAACAGAGGTAGGATCTGAGTATTTAACATCATTTCATTGTTGGCTCTATTGGTTTTCTCATGGTAGTGTATTGTATGAGAAGTCACTACAGTGAGAATACACACAAGAGAGGATTTGGTTCTTTAGTTCTGTGATTTAACAAATATTTATTCAGCACATATTATATACCACTCTACTAGAGATTGGCAAGAGAGCAGTCAGTAGGAAAGACAAATTCCTTATTCCTGTGGAACTTACACCTAAGTGGTAAATAATCATTGTGATAATAACGATAATAAATGTAGATGTTGTTTCTTATGTGCCGGGAAGTGTGCTGAATGCTGGAGTTCCATGTCAACTCATGACACGGGGGTACGTGTGACTCTTATCCTGATTTTACAGCGTGCATCTTGAAAGAGTTGCTTAACCAAATGTAGAAAATAGGTGCAAGCTCAGGTCTGTGATCCAAATGGGGTCCTATTCTGTTTGGAATTTAAACCTGGATCTCAAAGGCGTGATTGGTTTCCAGGTGTGTGACCTCAAACAAGTTACTTGAGTTCTCTGAATATCACCTTCGATTATCAGGTTTTTCATTTGTGAAATAGGATTGAAAGCATCTACCTTTCATGCAGTAAAGTTGTAAGAATGAAATGAAATAAGAAAAAGTTCCTAGCTTAGAATCTGGCCAGCAAATCATAAACGCCTGTTCTTTTACCAAACCTCACCCATAAACTACTTCCCCATCACTTTCTCTATAAGAAGACAAAAGGTAAATTTTTAAAACACATGTTTATCACATTATCTGAAATAGGAAATTCAGCTAGGTGGGTTTCGAGGGTTTACACACGACTCTGTGACAGTCTCCCTTCATGTAAAGACTCTTCTGCTAAGGAGAGTGCCTCCTTTTAAAAAAAAATTTACTTATTTTTAGAGAGAGGGGAAGAGAGGGAGAAAGAGAGAGAGAAACTTCAACGTGTGAGAGAAACATTGATGGGTTGCCTCTCGCACGCCCCTAACTGGGAATCTGACCCACGACCCAGGCATGTGCACTGACCAGGAACGGAATTGGTGACATTTTGGTTTGTGGGACAATGCCCAACCCACTGAACCACACCAGTCAGGGCCCCCCTTTTCTTGATACAGTGAAGAGAGAACTTGGCCACAAATTCAATGAAGTGCAAGGCATATGTCTCCAGAATTTGAATGAGAAGTATCCCAAATCTGTGGCCCCTGAGGAGCCAAGCTTATGTAACAAGGCTGTTCATAAAAACCCTATGAACCCAAACATACCGTGGGCATAAGGCAAGACTTCCCTTTCAACCACAAATGCCCCTTCTAGCACTGTTTCACAGGGAGATGCTGAGTAACACACTGGAAGGCTGACACTTCCTCCTGAT
This sequence comes from Mormoops blainvillei, assembly GCA_004026545.1. Classification (NCBI taxonomy): domain Eukaryota; kingdom Metazoa; phylum Chordata; class Mammalia; order Chiroptera; family Mormoopidae; genus Mormoops; species Mormoops blainvillei. The sequence continues at coordinate 121,438 of PVJD01004242.1, forward strand.
AAGCCAATGGTGAATTTCTCAGTGGTGACGTCTAGAAATAAGGCTCTTCAAAGAGAAAAATCCATGGAGTTGGTACACCTGAAGACACCTCATTTAAATCTGCTTTTCTCATTTCCTGATGCCTGGAAAATGCTTTTGTGATGTAGATGTTAAGGTAGGTCTCCAATTGAACTGGGTACAAAAATAATTTGCATAAACAATCTCTGTTCTTATGGCTTAGTTTGACTCAGTAGTTCTCAGATACAATCTTAAGTGTTGTTCTTAAAGCAAGCTCACACATAGTAACTCTTGTCATCGGTGTAGAGACATTGTTTGAGAAATCCAACACTCAAGACTTAGGAGAAGGTGCACTGTTAACTATTCATTCATTAAATAAATTTGAGTGTGTTTAAAATGTAATCTTGATCCCCAGAAAACTTCAAGTCTACACCACACACCTATAATTTGGTTTGCATCAAGGAACGTGCTAGTGAGTTTAGAAAAAGTGAAAGAAAGTTTACATTTGGAACTGACGGCACGCAACGTGAGAAAGGAAAAGTAAGTCGAGGGCTGGAGTGTTTAGAAGGAGTCAGTAAATCAGCATTGATTTAGTACGAAGCACTTTACAATTTTTTTTTTTCTCATTGAATCCTCACAGTAGAGTAAAGAGAGAAGCAGCACTAGCATTCATCTTACATTTAGGCAAACCAAAGCTCAAAGATGTTAAGAAATGTGGTCCCAGGAACGTGGCTGGTAACCTTGTAGCAAGTTAAGAATCAAGGCTCTTTTCTCCACTGAAAGTTGAGCAAAAATGGAATTTTGCATACAGGGCTGGTATGGTTTACCTATTCTCCAGTCTCAGTTTACTACATTGTATCTCAAACTCTCTAAATAGGAATTTACTTCGAAAGCCAAGCAAAGCGCCTTTTCTCAGTATGCAATAAAAACCATGAATTTCAGTAATGCCTCCAACTGTGGTTGGACAGAACCCTGCTTCACCCTTCCTGCTTTCCCTTGGGGACTCCCGGTGCTTCTGCTGCCATGGCCTAGACGCTTGAGGACAAAGGGCTTATTTTGTCTTGGGCAGGCAGGAGGGAGGCAACCCGGAAAGGAAAAAGGCAGAAAAGGACAGAGAAGAAGTACAGAAATCAGGACATTTTAGTCTTACATTGCCTAAGCCTTAAGTATATAATTTGATCATTTAAACTCAAATTCTAAATAATCCTATTGGCTATTTCACCGAAATGACCAGATAATAACTGGGCAGGTCTGGTGACATAATTTAATGTGTTTCTGAGCACTGTGGACTATGACAATAATAGAGCAAAAGATAAGAAAATACAGGAGTCTGAGTTCTAGAGAGTAAAATGCGCCTGCACATATTTTTGCAATTGTAATATTCTTTCTAAATTTTAGCACTAGCTCGTATTATTGTGGGTTAAATGTTGGCATCTGATGCTTTCTTTTCTTGTTTTTGTCTTCCCTCCCTCCTACCTTCTCGCCCTCCTTCCTTCATTTCTTCCTTTCATCCTTTCTTCTTCCTTGCTTCCTCCCCTGCTCTTCCTTTATGAAGGTTCTTTTCTGGAAAACCCATGCCATTGTCCCTTTTACTTCTTTAATTTTCAAATTCCTACTAGAATAAGAAATACAAAAGTTCTCGGGACCCAGTGCCAGGTCTGCTGATTTAGTTGAATAAGTTATCCAACCACTGCCCCATGTCATGACCAACTGGTTGTGCGAATGCATATCAGTTAACATACATTACTCTCAGTAAAAATGGTATTCTCTTAAGAGATTGGAGATTCAAATACAGCATTATTTTTAAAGGTATGCCAGCAATTTAGCCAGTTTTCAGGGGCAAAGGGAAACTATGATGTCAAATACACATATTGACCTTAAAACAAAGAGTAATTGTAGAGACATTAAACTGTAAAGTCTTCTGAGTTTCAGATTGGAGAAAATGTAAAATCAAACCCACAGAGTTGTTACAAGATAGCTATTATTTCTAATCATAAGTTTTTAAAAACACTCTCAATTTTTGACAGTGCCAGATACGTGCTAAGAGCATTAAAGAGCTGTGACATTTAATTCGCACAAAAATATAAAGTATCAATAATATTATGTATCATTCCGCCAATGGCAGATCTACTGAGTGGTAGATCTATAGCAGAATGTGACTGATGTCAGGACCCACGCTCCTCCCTAACATGTTACTACGCCATGACTAGTAGATAGCTAGGGTCTCCCCCAGGGCTTCAGGAGGGGCCTTGCAAGGAAAGGACTGTCCTGCATAATTTCACAGGGAAATCTCTTTTCATCTCTAAATCAGCTGATGAAGGGATCTTTCGTGCACTAGATCTAAATCTTGATTGGAGCTAGCTCCAAACTACAACTTAAGAGACGGATTCAGTTCTGCGGGGGCGGTTAAGAGAGATGCCATTGTTGGTCAGGACCTCACCAGTGTCTGTCATCCGACTGTGATCATCAGGGTGGTGTGGAATGTAATTTATAATGCAGATCACAGCAAAAACAATCAGAGGCAGACGAGATCTCACCAGCCCGCTCTGTGTGACATGAGGATGCGTGGAGGAATGAAGTGCCCGTAATTATGAAGAGCGGCTGTATCTCCATAACTACATTATTCATGGCTTCAGATGGAGATGCTGTCTTGAAATTCCGTGCCACTGTTTGTTTGGGTTTTTTTTTCCCCCTCCATTTTTAACAGCAATAATTTCTCTTGCTCATCGTTGAACCACTCAACAGAGCTTCAAAATTCCAGTGCAGGGGGTGGCTCTTCTTTTTAAATCTCTAAACGTGACACATTGGTTTGGCCATAAACAACAAGTAAAATGAAAAGAGCTTTGGGAAAGAGGGTCTAAGCAGACTGGGAGGGGTTATCAGGCAATTAGTATCACCAGTCCACTGAGAAGAGAGGACACAGGGCTACTGATTGCCATACCCCAGTGCTCTCTCACCCCTGGGTGCCGGGGCAAGAATGGGCCACAAAAATGCTGGTAGCAAGAGTTTATGTCATTGTCTGAACTGTGGTTGCAACTTCTTGCCTTTAAAATAACACGGGGAAAGTTAGTTTCCCCGACCCCGCCTCCATTCTTGACAACACACACACACACGCACACACACACACACCACTTAATATTTTTTAAAAAGGAAAGAAATGAGAAAGAGAAAGGGAGAGTATGTACCTTCTCTCATGAAGTTTCATCTGTAGCAAACAAAGTACAGGTATTATTCCAAACACAGCAATGGCAACAAACACATGACATGGGCATTATTGTGCCCACAAAAATAAAGTTGAGTATCCGGAAAGATTATAGTGTTACCCATGTCAGGTAGGAAACAAAACAAAATGAAACAAAAAAAAAAGTGAAACAAAACAAAAACTGACAGAGTTGGTATTCAATCCCAGAGCAGAAAGACAGGAACTCTCTATTTCAGGCTTTTCCCTTAAAAGACCTTATGAAAAGCCTTGTTGCATGAATCAATTCTTGGGTAGCAGTAGCTTTATTCATTACCAGCTACACAACCAGAAGAAGTTACTTTACCTGTGTAAATATCATCTACAAAACATAACTATAACTAACATCCACCTTGTAAGAGTGTTAATTGAACTAAATAAGATGATGCCAGTGAAACACTTTCTACAGGACCCAGCCAGGAAGAAACGCTCAGTGCGTCATTATTTATGATCAAAAAGGTGATGAAAGATAGATAGATAGAATTAAAAGATAAACCGAGACACGAAGAATTTTGAGTTTAGTTGAGAAAACATTAATTTGATCAGGCAGCAACAAATCATAAGTGGTTAGTGGCACTCCACTGGCAGAAGCAAAAAGAAAAGCTTTATAGGGTAGACCGGAAGCAAACCAAAGGAATTATTTGATTGGCTACGGCTTAATCGTTTCCTAATTTGGAGACGCCGAGGTGGATGTTTGTGATTGGCTGTTCTTAAGTTTGGCTTTTTTTAGCCTTGAAGCATTTACAGAGATGGACTGGCTTAACTTTTCTTATACAGGTTGACGAGGCAGGAATGCCACCCCTCTCTGATGGCTTCCTTGTTAACTTACTTTAACTAGATTCATGGATAGATAGTTTAGATACAGATGTAAGATACACGCACACACAAACACAGGTACATGTGTACACGCACTTGCTTTTACCCTTGAAATATTTGCTAATTCTCTTTCTGTGTTGATGTTTAATGCACTGATTGTTAGAACCAGAGGTTTGATGATAGATAGATAGATAGATAATACATTATAAGTAGTGATACATCCTTTCATCGGAAGGGTCATATGTATGATACTTTTCTCTGTTTTGTGATATTAGTAACCGTTCATCATTTTTCTCCACATTTGTTTTTACTTCAGGGGCTCAAGCTCTTTTACGACCAAACCTGTAACAGGGTCCAGCCAGGGGCCCCCAACGGGGGATTTGTAATGGTGTCCAGAATGTGGGGTGTCCCAAGAAAAATATAGGACATTCTCCCTCCCTCACCCCAAGACAGGCCACCATGGGGAAGGGAGACTTGGAGTTGGGCCTTTCAGAGTCGATGTGCATGTCAATAACAGCAAGATAGCTTCATTCTTCATAAGCGAAGATGGTTATTTTGCATATCAACAACCCTAACCACGAAGGTTTGCATAACTTAAATCCAGGATGTAACTGGGAAGCAGCTCCCCGTTACAGTGCGTGTCTGAGAGCTGGGAGATGGCTTGCTCCACGCCACCGGGGAACAACATGAAGACTGTGCAGGAAGGAAAGGGGAGAGAGAACTCTTGCCAGGGGGCCATGAGAAGGTGCCATGAGGGTTTGGGTAAGAGCTGGAGATCACGCTGGCACACAGCTGATGGCGCTGGGGACAGGTCGTGAGAGGCCTGCCACACCGAGCACCAGACCTCTGTTCTTTGTTTTCTGAAGGACGGTGCCCCCGACTGGCCTGACTGGCAAAGCAGGGGAGCAGACAGGACTGGGTGTTGGTGGGTGTTGTAAGAGGGGTTTGAGATTTAACAGTGACGTCTGGCCATTATTAAAAACCTGTATAACTTGAATAAATAGTTTCTTTCCTTTTTACCAAACTCTAGCATTTAGAGTCATAATTTCTAAGGGTGGTGGGCAAACAACCTAGAACGGAGGGACCCCGGGGAAGGCATGCATCGTTTTGGTAACAGTATCTCGGCCTCCCCCTCAAACGGGGCCATATTTGGTAACAAGCCTAGAGAAGAGAAGTTTTGAAAAGATACAATCTTGGATAAACAACTTCACAAAATCTTGGGATAATGGCTAAACAGAAACTAGACCACTCATAAAACACGCTCGTTGAGACATCTGAAACAGTTTCCGCTGAGCTAATTGCTACTACTCTCTTGCAGGTTAGCACTCCTGAGCAGGTATAAATACAGTAGCCATTATTACAACTTAATAATTTTCATTCTCCCAATATTGGGCAAAATAGTCAGTACCATAAAATGGTGGTTTTTACATAGTCCAACCTTACAAAGAAATTTCTCATCATTCATAAAATTCCTTTTTGAAAGGATAAAAAATTTTCATCTTTTATATAATAATGTTAGATGCTATTTTTTCTATTTAAAAGAGGACTGCCGTAGAAAATATAAAATAAAGATGAACTAATAATAGTAATAATAATTCCAAAAATCTCACTCATCCAGAAATAACTGTCGTTAATCGGTTTCCTTTCCAATACTTCCCATGCAAATAAATAAATTTAGAGATGAAAATCAATTTAAACTTGCTCTACAGAGACAAAAAGATACATTTAGGGACCCTAAAGAGAGATCACCAGCTCCTCTCTGAAGAGGTAGACTTAGAAATTCACCCTGCAGCCTCTCTGGTGGGGCCTCCTTACTTATGCAGATTTATGCTAGGCAGGCCTCGGCTGGAGAAAATGTGTAAAGAAAAGCTTTGTTTGGCTACTCAAAGTCCAATGTGGCGCACTGAAGTCTCAGGAGAGAGAATGGTTTGCTTAAGAAGGGCAGGGGTTTTTCCCTATTTGTTTTTTAGGGAGGTGTTCAGCAAATCTCTCTCCCTCTCTCCCACAAAGCGCAGATCAAGGGGGGCAAATTTAATGCCGGGCAAGATCCAATGGCAGGTAAAGGCTGACAGACTCCTGCAATGGTCACCAGGAGTGTGCACAGGGCTGGCATCATGGGCGCGTGACTGTGCAGTAAAGGGGCATTCTCATTGGGGACCCTCTCTTGCCTTAATGCTCTGCTGTTGGCTGTTGTCCTCTTGTAATTCTTAATTTCCAAACAAGAGGCCCTGCTTTTTATTTTACAGTGGGCCATCCCAATTACTGAGACGGTCCGGGCTGAGAAAGATGGGGGGAATGGTGTTTACCATGAGGGATGGAGTGGCTGTGTTATTCTGAATCCATGAGTAGGAGAGAAGGAAAGGATTCCTTCTTCCGAAAACTTGCCCACCTGGCGGCGAGTGTGTGTGTCTGTGTGTTTGTGATGAAAGAACTGGCTTCTAACAGAGGTAATGCTTATATACAAAGAAGGTACCTACAGAGACACGGTGCCACCTCGGCCAAGAGTAACACATTCAATTATTGCCATTTCCTGGAAAACCAAGGTGATAGAAGAGGCATCTCTTTGTCCTGGAAACTGGGACGCCTGGTTCAGTCCGCCTGCTCCTCACTGTTACTAGGCAGCTCATGCTGCTTCGCTGACCTTCCTCTACTTTTTCTTACGAATTTCAACACATAAAACCTCCTAAGTCTAGGGTCCAACTCCCCGCTGGCAGATATCCATAAAGTTTCAAACCTTACATTACCCTAACAGTAGCCTTGACCTCCATGAAAACAGAAAAGAAAGAGGAGGAAGAGGAGGGAGGGAGGGAGATCATTCGACGCCTTAGAACATATTCTAGCTTTTGGGATGCTTCTATCTGTAGCCGGCGCTGATATAAATGTGAGCAAGGATGGACTCCTCCCCTCCATGCCAACAAGAGTAACCACACAGGAAGTCCTGTGAAATCAGAGGGGGGTTTGGAGACGGGTAGGGCTTTACCGGGTTTCAGCTACAATTAGGAGATGGATCCTGACCTCCGCACTCTCGGCCTGCTGAAGCCATGTGACTTATATCCCACATTAATGAAGGAATCTCCGCTACATACAACAACATATTATATAAATATAAATTATATAATATGTGATAATATTCTTCTACCTCTAGAAGTACTTTTTATGAACAACCACCTCCTCATTTAAATCACCCCTTCGGATCCATTATTATTAACATAGATTACAATGCAATATAATGTTATCAGCATAGATTATAAAATAACACAAATAACAATGGTAACATGCACACTGTGCCATAACTTGGTGGGGGGAAAACCCACCTAAGAATACATTGTGCACTTCTTTCCATGTCACTACAGGCCTAAATCACATTTTTAATTAGCTATTAAGTTTTCTGTGGTGTGGTGGCACCATAATGGTAATAACTGTTCCCTATTTTGACCTTGTACATTGTGTCTATTTTTCTCTCTTCAGTCAACACGTATTTCTTAGGCCCAAGACTGTGGCACACAGAGGACAGAAACTGGAGGAATGAGGAGGTAAGTCATTTTATCTGATTATAAAATTTTGAGAGACATAAGCAGAAAACATAGAGCCAAACCACAATAAACACCTGCATGTGGTTATTGTTTCTGAAGCAGTTAAAATAAGGATAATAAAAGCAATTTGAACGGGTCAACAAAATTAAAGTTAAGGGCGCGATGGTAGTATATTTTAATGAAAACATTTTTTTCTCTACACAACATGTTTTTAGTACCTGGACTCTATTTAATAAAATAGATAATGAGATGTTTTTGCCATTGCTCTAGAAATTTACATTGGTTCATGTGTTTCCTTATTGTAAATAACTCTAATAAGTAGGAGAGCATATGAAAAAGGTCACTTTATTCCCATCTTCCTAACAACCAGGACAAAGAGAGAAACAGTATCACATCCGTCTTATTTATTAAAAAAAATAATAATAAGTAAAAGTATAAAAGCGACAAATCCATCCAGAATGAGGCATTTTCCCCAGACCTGAATGCTTTCCTCTTACACACAGAATGTTCATTAAGTTGGTTGAAAAAGTGAAGAAAATTTAAGAGCCTACCTTGTTCTATTCTTGCCCAGGTCATAGTATTGTAAGGGCTGTGAAAAATGAACCAACGGTCCTCTCAAAAACAAGTTATTGACGATCCTACAGTATTGAATGCACCCCCATCTCCCGTATCACCAAACTCTACAGATGAACTTGACGCTACGCTCTTAAAAGTCTGAAGGTAACAAGAGCACAATGGTAGCCTTGGGATAAGTGCTGGCAACACTGTTGGATTTCAAGTCCTTGGTCAACAGCCCCGTAAACGTAGGGCCTGTGTTTCATATTCCTGCGCAGGCAGAGGTTTCTCGCAAGTATTTTCACCACAAAGGATAAACAAACTGCTTATGGAAGAGAAAAAGGAAGGAGGTAGCTTTTATTATAAAATCAACTTAGCTCGTCAGCAGTTTTAGTTGGAAATAGTTGATTAACTAGAGAGGAAATGGAATCGGATGGTGGATACAGGATGGACCATCCCACCTAGGCCAGGGAGCAGCGCTCAGGGGCCAGGGAGGGGCGTGTCAGAGTCACAGCCAGGCCCCCGTGAGACGAGAGGCGGGGACGCCTCCCCCAGGGCCAGCACGTGGTTAATGGCTGCGGCTGCCACGAGACAGGAAGGCTGCCTCTACCTCGGCGAGAATTATTCATACATAATCACCCACTCCTGTGAATCACCCTCTTCAGATTCAAACTCCTGGTCAAAAGCGCGTATGCTCTGGTGGCCAAGAGTGAGGGTGAGCCGTGTGCAGACATTTTTGGCTTTGGCACTAGCAGGTACGTGTGTTAAAAAACAAAGGCAAGAAAAGCAAACGGTGTTCAGATATCGTGTACCAGGAGGCTAAAATAGAGAGAGCAAAGGTCCCGAGTAGTTGAGAGATGGCATGGAGGCCGTCCTACATGGCCCCAGTCCCTAACCCCTGCCTCCTACCCTGCACTCCCCTCCGTGGGACTTTCCACACGGTGTCTACAGCGACATTCTGGGGTCTGTTTCTTTGATGAAGTGAGTCAACAGGTAGGGAGTACTTCACTTGTAGGCCACATAGTGTACAGCAGAAAACATGTGTACTGATTAAGACAATTTATGAATCTGAGAAAGTCTCTCCGTCCCGCTGAATCACAGCTTGTTCATCAGTTTCATGACGATACTCACACTTCGCTGTTTCATGCAGTTCAGTACATGCAGAGTAACCATACACCACCAGAAACTTAACGAAATGGAGCTAAGGGTATTGCTGCTGTGTTTTGCTGGGTTTATTTTGAATTCTGTGGTTTGGTTTATGTAATGTCTTTATGATAAATTCCTGTTCTTCTGAAACAAAACTGGCTTCTGTTTCTGTTTCTTTGCCATGAGCCCACCCAGGCCAGAAGTATTGTACCTCCCCCCATCCCAATGTACTGTTGAAAACTCAACCATCTTTGAAGATGGCTTAGTCACATCTCTTCCATGAAATCCCTTCTCTTTCAGATATAATTATCAAGGTCTTATATTTGTTGGTTTTGTGTCTTGGTCAAGCCTCGGTCACAATAACCTTAACACTTCTTTGCATGCTATTCACATGCTCGTTCCCTCTCTGAGCTCTTTGAGGGCAGAAACTCCTGACATAGTTCAAGATCCTTAATACCTAACTCGGGTATTGGCTCACCGGCAGTCAGTGAATGCCTGCTGAGTCAATATGAGGCTGTGAATGTCTTTGCCATTGGTGCCCCACGAACTGCTTGGCACCTAAGCAATCTCAGTGACTTGTCCCGAATTCAATGGGCTGAAGCTCTGCCTAGCTGAGCTGATATCATCTTCGCCTCTTTTTTTTCATTTTTTGCATAGGACATGCATAGGTGTTTGCACACCACCCCTTTATCTATTTGGCTATGATATCTGTTTACCTATAGTGTCTTCATAAACTCATATATTTCTTGAGAACAGGGAATACATTTTAAGCCATGGCTCTACCCTAACACACAGAACATCCTGTGGGGCTGCTATACATGTTAACTGAATCTAATCTGATAACTGTCAGAATTGGAACATTATGTATATTCTATTTTAGGGAAGTAAACATATATCACAGAAGAAATTAACATCTCTCCACTGTGATCCTGTAGTTCCTGCTTTCTGTTGCAAGTGTTAAGGTTTGGCAGTTGCAAGGTATCGCATTCTCAAAAAGTCTTTTTTTGTTTAAACTAATACAAATGTCTTTATCATTATTGAGATGCTAAAAGTACCTTTATAATGAACATTTGCAAGAAAATGTCATGCCAAGAAAGAGAAATGGATATCTACAGCTTTTTTGCAAATATGTTCCATATAATTTAAATGGACCTTTAAAGTAATTGTTGTGAAGTTTTCTTATTTTTCTTATCAAGACCACGTTCTAGAAAATAGTTACCAATTAAAAGAAAAACATTTTTCCAATAATGTAGAGATAATACAACATTTTTATACATCCTAAGAAATTTTCAACAAAGGAAAGCTAAAAAGAAGTCACTTGCACAAAAATAGTTTTTAAAAATTGCTTTAGCTCACATTGTTAAGCACATACAGAGAAGAATGAAGACGTCCAATATAGTCACACCTCAAAGGTAGATATTTGTGTTTCACAAACAAGTGGTTCATTTAGAATTGATTCAGAATCATTGAATATACATCATATTTGATGTTTCAATTGTTCCCTTAAAACACAAATTAGAAAATAGAATAATTCTCCGACGTTAGTTCCCCTCTACTGTTATTGGGCGACATTTCAAATTATATATTTGTCATTCTTTTTTGTGCCTTCTGTAGCACAAGTAGATTGAAAAAAGTAAAGAGAATATATTCTAAATCAGGTTTTCCCTTTGAGAGGATTTTTATAATATTTGTCATTGCATTTTAATTTGTGGTAATAGCAGTTATGAATAAAACCTTTACAAATTGCATAGAAAATACATTTTCAGTTCTGACTCAATCTCTCTCTCTCTTTCCCTTTATTCCTCCCTCTTCCCTCCTCCCAACGCAGTCATTTTGCAGGTTGTCAAAAGATGGATGGTCTCCAGGGCTGGTTTGTCATAAAAAGGTAAGATCAAACCAATAGAAAAGAAATACAATGAGCTTGTGCAGTGAGCCAGGCAGTGCAAAAGTCAGTGGCAGTTTCTCCACAGTAATCTGACAGACTTCATTTGTCTTCTTGTTGAGCCAGTCATGGTGTCACCTGTCATGACTTCCCACCATGCTCCTGCCTCGCTCCTCCCACCTCTGCTCCAGGGCACCGCCCCGGCCGGAGCACATCTAGAGAATTTCCCAGACGAATTGGACTTTTAGGAGCTTCTAAAAAGGAATGTTTCTCCGCTCATCTCTCTGCCAAAGAACTGTCACTTTCTTGGAAAGTTAAATTTGTCACAAGGAAAGAAAATTTCACCATGGCCTGTTTAAATAAGTTAGGAAGTGGAATCTTCTCCCCGATGCTTTTTCCACAGCAAGCAATTGTATCAATCATTTTATTCTGTGAAATAACAATTTATTATCCATGCAGGAGGCCTCGGATTCAATCTGCATAGAGCTCTGAGTGTCGCATCGGATACTGAGACCTGTCATCAGTCTTTATCAGGGTAATCACTCTGCTCTTGTCATCAGTTTTTAATAATAAAACTATTTATTACCTCAATAATTATTTATGACAAGAAGTCTGCCATTGGCATCATGAATAAATATTGATAAATTGCTTGCTTAATAAACTGATACTGTTTAAGTGGCTTGGAGAATTGAAAGTGAGAGTGGTATTATTACAAAGTGTTATTACAAAGAATTGTGAAATGTTTATCTGCTATTGAAAAAATTGTATTCGCCCAACAGGAATCCCATGCAAAGAAAGTGAAAAACTTAATTCGTAAAAGGACGAAGATTCAGCATGACAGATTGAAGAACAAATATTGAACCATCAAATATACATGTAAAATTTTCAGTCATCTTACCTAGATGCCAAATTAAACTAAATGAATTGGACTCAGTTTGAGGCATTGCATATATATGTATATATATATATGGAAATCAGAGATTTGGAAACTATGCTAAAAACATTTTTTAAAGTTGAGACCAGCTCCCAAGAGCCACAGATTTTTTTAAAATGCCTTTTATGACAGGCTAGAAACACGAATTGAAAATGTGAGTCTGAAATAGTATTAAATCTCATCCTCAGATGAGCTGGTAGGAACACATGGATATAATCTCTACTTACAGAGACTATTTCCCTTGGGCCAATTTTCTGGAAATCACAGAAGACTCACAGCATGGCTAACAGTTGCCTGGTGAGTGATGCTGGATAATAGGATATTCAACTTAAAAGTCAGAGTGGCACCAAAACCACGTCCCTAGGGGCTGGTACAGACCTGGCTGCCGCCTCCGAGTATATGGCAGCCCGTGCAAAGGAAAACAGAAGCCGGGGAGAGGCCGCTGAAAGTGGTTAAGAGGCGTTACATATTTTTAAATGCCTGTAAAACTGAAGCCCACTGTGGGAACTTACTGGACAAAAATTCTAGATTCCATCCGAGCCATATGCAAGTTAGGCTGCTGGAGTTGAAGGAATGCAGAGGAATGAAGCTCCAGGAATGAGAGCAGATCTTAGGGAGAGTGGCCCCCACGGCAGACTGAGAGACAGATCTGCATGCCAGTGGTGGCTTTGGGAGGAGATCCTAGGAGGTAGCAGGAAGGAAATGGGGAGATGAGACAGGGCGAGGAAGGAAGTCACTGGTAAAGGGAGTATGGTTACTGCTGTGGTGAACTGGAGTTTTTTCCCACTGGAGAACGCTAGGGGGCAGTCTAGAACACAATTCACAGTTGATCCAGGCTGGGAGGGAAGGAGGCTGGGCTGTTTTTTTCACCAAATCCCAGCCACACAAGCGGAGTACCAGCAGTTTCTTTTACAACGCGGCAATTGAAAATTACAAAATCGGGGTTTTCCCAAGAGTTTGGTGGGATCGAGAAAGAGGCCCATGCAAATAAGAGGGTGAGAGGTGAAGAAAATAATGAAGAGACATATGATAGATGGTGCGTTCTCTTGAGTGCCTTGGAAGAAAATAGAGTGGTTCAAATACGCATGAAATCAGTTAAACGCATGCATGGAGAATTGTTATGAGGGAGGCGCAAATCCAAACCTGGCTACCCTCAGGGAATTCGCAAAGTGGTTAAGCAGTCAGGTTACAGCACCTGCCTGCCTCGGCTTGAATCCCTGCACTAAGACTTGATTTCTGTAACCTTGGGGAAGTTATCATTTTTCATGTAGATTATGGAGAGGATTAAATGAAATTTTAGAAAATGATGAACACCGTATCTCGTCCCCACTGGGTCCTTGGTGATGTTAGCTGTTATTAGTGTTATTATTACTAGGCACGTCCTGGGAAATCCAAACTTGGACACAGGACAGACACTACTAATTAGGGACATTGTTTGATCTCTGAGGTTTCCTGGACATCTACCGGCACACTGGATGGTTTGCAAAACTAATTTGCAAGAGAGAGCCAGTGTATTCTGCAAAACCCTGTTGATATTTGGGTCAGACAGGAGGAGAGTAGAGTGGGAAAAAATTTGAAAGCCAGAATGATTGACTTAATAACTAGAGGCATTCAATGGACTGTTCAAGGCTGAATTGATTTTAAAAATTTAGATGACAAACCATTAATCCTAGTTTTACATGTAGTTACTTCAACTTCACTTTTTTTTTTTTTTCGGTCTCCCATGCACCCATTGGGTATTACATAAGGCACTTGGGGTTACAGCAGACACATTTTCTGCCTTCAGAAACTTACATTCTAGTAGTTTAAGACAGACCATGAATCAGTGATTAGAAAACTAAAAATAGTCGGACAAAGACCTGAGAGGCACAGCACAAAGTCATTCAATCAAACCCGGAGGAAGAGGCAGGTATCTTAGGACTATTTTGCATAAATGTTATTCAGCACCTAGACAGACACTATGGTTGGCCATGGAATATATTGATGATGAGAAAAATTATTATGTTGCAGATGCAACAAATGACAGGAAGAGAAGGTTAGTCTAGAAAATGAGCGTCATTGCAGAAATCTTGATGGAGCTGGTAGCTGAGGGCGGGGTGGCGGGGAAGGAGGACTTCACCGGCAGCCAGTGAGAAGAGTGGTCCAGGCAGAACGTGTGCAAACACTGTGCGGCAGGAGGAAGCGAGGTGGGCCCTGAGCCTTCAAGGAAAGCCCATGTGGCTGGAACATGGAGAGCAAGGCATAAGCAAAGCACATGAAAAAAGCTGACCAAGAGCAGACCACTAAGGTCCCCGAAGACCAGGTCCAGCCTTTGGGTTTCACCCTGAGAGCAAGGGGACATGCCTGGTGGTTTTGAGGCCAACGGTGCGTGACAGCATCCGCCTTGGGAAACAGGGCACTCTGGTTCTAGTGCAGGGACTAGTTCAGCAGAGGCAGAGGGAAAAACCCCAAATTACGCTGTGGGGATCATTCACATGGAGGCCGATGGACGTAAAGTTTGGCTCGAAAGTACAGTGGGGGAGCTGGGTGAAAAGAGCAGTGGAAGCAGTGCAGGTAGATGGAACCGGGCGACTGTGATCATTTTGAGAAACGCAAAGGTAGCCCGTCACTGGGCCATCGAGCACAAAGGAGAGCGAGGTGGAAGAGGAGGGCCCACCAGGCTCTGGAGGGCTCACTGACAATATTTTAGGGACCCAGACCATTATTCTAAGCACTCTTAAAATTTTTTAAGTAAGAGTTTTCAAAGATCACCGGGTGAAGGAACAAAGATCAAACAACATGAGACAGCGGCTCCACGAAAAACTTGGTCACTTTCACACGGCGAAAGGCCTTTTGGAAAATGCTATTGGACAAGCATTCAACAACCCACCTGATGTCATAGCACCTGATGCCGAGTGAGTTCCACTGAGAAGAGCGTTTGTTAGGTTTATGCTGACTGACGTAGACCTGAGGGTGACCAAGTTGGTCCTGCCAGTGCCCTCCGGTTCACTCAACTCTCCCATCCTGAGCTCTGCGCCACGGCTACGCGAGAGATTAAAGCTGGTCCAGCGAGGCCGAGGCTCGAGCTTGGTTCTGTCGGGGTCAGAGCTCGGATGGTGCGCGAGAATTTTCGATTACGCAGACTGAATGTAGTCAGTGAAGACGCTTTAAAACAATCAGAGAATCGGCCACCCGTATAGAGACCACGGGATTCTGCAGGGTCTCATGGTCTACCTGTGCTCCTGCTTGCTTGTTAGGTAAGCCGGTTGCTTCTTTCCAGTGGCACTTTCCTACTCCTCTGCCCCCCTTGCCCGCAAGATGCTGGTTTCAGAGATGTGGGCATCGCTTAGGCATCTGTGTTAAAATAAAGCTCCCCCTATGACCGTGGCACACAGGTTTGCCAGCCTCACCCTCTATACATTAAGCATTTGATTAAATTGAAACAACATGAGGGAAGGTATCTTAGCAGTTTGTTCATTCAACCAGCATGGATTAAGCACCTGTTCCCTTTGCTATCTGGAGCTGTGACAGTGGGTGAGATGAACCAGAAATAATTTGTATATGAAAATGAAAAGAAAGCCGAATGCAACGCCGTGAGGGAGATATGCCTTTGAGAGTGGACAAAGGAGAAGGTGGAGGGAAAACATCCGAGATGGGAGGAGAGTGAATCTGTCAAATACTTGATAATAATGACAGTGCTTTAATAAATTTTTATTTCCACTTTTGTCATTATTCAGCCAAAATGTTCATAAACATTGTGAAATGGGACCTAATTTACATATTGTGCCAATTATCTGTATTTATGGATAACCACTCGGAGGTTTTCCCCCATTACCCCGAATAATTGAGAATTGGCTATAGAAGCAGTTTCCCTTCCCTGCTGAATAAATGTGCTGTATTTATATTATCCATTACCAGGTGGCAGACGTAATGTTCAGCGATGTGTGTTACTTATCTGAAACTTGAAACTCCTTTCAAGGTTCAAGCTCACCAGTTAATGGAAGATAATATGTATGGAGCATAAATTTCAAGGAGATGTCTACAATATATCTTTTGTGAGCCTCTCGTTTGCCAAGAGAGCTCTTGCTGGAGTTGACTTTATTAACAGTAACCATTTGCACTAGCATGCCTGTGACAAAGATAAAGCTTTTACATTATATGAATTATATTGGACATATTCTATTTTTTCACATTCATTTGTTTACTAACAGACCTTAAGATAGAAAGCTTTCAAATCATTTGGCAAAATGTAATTAAGAATCACTCAGACATGTAATTTAATCATAAGAGGAGAAAATACATAAAAGTTATAAATGAGTTCACAAATGACTTCAGAATTCTTATTCATACTGATTCTTTTATGATGGAGATTAGGGAAGTGAGTTACATGGATTTTGGAGGTTTGGTTTTCATAGTATTTTAATTAATAAAAATAAAGTCCATGTGGTTAACCTAAGTATACAAAGAAAACAATTATAGTTTAATCTCTATAATGTCCAAGCCTCTGAATTGTCTTCGTATTTTGAACATATGCAGGGTTCATGCTGAGATGATAATAACATCAGTGGACATGGAATATCATTTGTGGGAGCCTGTTTTAATATTGCCTTTCCTCTCCAAAATCTCATTTTAAATGGCTCTTCTATTACGTAGATTTTTAGATTCTGGACATTCTTGTTTATTTCTCTGTCATCCTTTCGTAGCATCTGAACCCACAGATCACTTTGTACTAGTTCTAATTCTGCTTTTCAGAAAAAGGTAAAATATCTCCCTGTTTCCACCTATGATAGAAAATCGCTTTTAAAATCCAGTTCTTCTTTGTTAAATCAATCAAATTTGGCCACTGAAGCAGAAAAAATAGACAAATAGTTCAAATTTGTATTGGAAACATTAAGTATGTAATCAGAGGACAAATAATGTCTTGAGAAACCAAACTTCAAGTGATAGGCTGTGAGTATAGTTGTGACAGGGAAACGTTCAGCAAACATTTCAGAATCTATCAGCTCAGACTCAGTCAAACACATCCCTACCATCTGTCTCCACAGTTTATGGATGTGATCCAATATGACAAAGGGGATCATTACAGCACCCCAATGCTCAACGTGACCCACATTTTTGGTTGAAGAGATTCTGCAGTGATTCCTTTGTAATTCACTGTGGTTTGAAGGAGGTTTGGATTTCTTTTATGACATATGTCTCTTTCCTTCTTTCATCATTGTTAAAGTATTTGTCTGTCTCTACATGTTAGATGTATGGTCACTTAATGAATAAAATTTTTTCTTGGGAGGCCAATGATCTTAAGCTAGATTCTAAGCTTTAATATCTACTAGGCATGAGATCTTGGTAAATTAATTTTTTAAACTTCACTGGGCCATTGTTCATCATTTGTAAAATCTAGAAAATAACTAGTAGGTTGTGCTTAAGAGATCTAGGTGCATAGAGGCTAAGAGAATTCCTGATTCATACTTCATTCTTGAAATCTTCAGTCTTCCATATAAATTTTTTTAATGCACTGATTTTGAGAGAGAGAGAGAGAGAAACATTGATTTGTTGTTCCACTTATTTGTGCATTCGTTGGTGGATACTTGTACTGGTCTGGACCAGGAATCACACCTGCAATACTTCATGGACCTGGATGATGCTCTAACCCAACTGAGCCACAGTTGACCAGGGCTTCAGCCCACCATTTAAAGGCTGTGTGACTTTTGATGAGTATGTGAAACTCTCCCTAGCTGCTTCCCCACCTGTAAATTGGAATTATTAAAAAAACTACCTGCTTCAGTTGTGGTGAGGATTCAGTAGTTTATACATATAACATGCCTAAAAAATGTCTAGAACATGAGAGCTCAGTTAATGGTTTCGGAACATCAAGGCTTTTAGTGAGATAGGAATGCTTTACCCAATACTTGGCTAATAGAAGGTTATCAGTTCTTCTCCCTTGGAATACTGAGTTTGTCGTTCGCAATTTTGTGATCACAGAAGTTAGGAAAATATTTTGCCATAAGATGTGCATAACAAATGAAGAATCAATATAAATAAGTCTAAAATTTTTTAAAAAGTTTATCTGCAAGTCAATCTAATACCTAACCCGAAGGCTTAAAAAGTAACTACCCCATATGCTGTGCTTAGTTATTTGTCTCTGTTGCTCTATTGAAGCCTCCCTTGCTTAAATTGATTAGTTTCTGAGTATCCTACAAAATCTAGGCTCATTTTACTTTCCAAACATGATATTCAGGTAAATGCAGTATATTATGATGGCGAGTAAAACAGCAAACTCAATCATCTAGTGAATAACAGAGTCCAAATAAACGCATACACCATCTATGCACCAAGCCAAGCAGCTCACACAAAACCCATGCACCTCACTCGAAAGCAAAGGATTAGAATCACTCCTATTGACTTAATATTAACTGAAAATAAATGTTGCTTTTGTAAAGAATATTCATTTTTAAAGTAAAACTGAATTTTATTAGAAGAGATAGCTAACTTATATTGAGGGTTTTCACTAAACCTCAGTATCATTTAGCTTACATTTATTTAGAAAATTAGAATAATTTCAAACCACTTTGGACTATGTAGGATATTACAATAATTCTAAATATTTCTTTTCTGGAGATTATAAAGGTATGTAATAAGTTTCTACTTTAGTAACTAGTACATAGGTTTGATACTCAAAGGAAAACTCCAGAGACTTCTAAATTGTATAACTCATAGAGTAACAATCTTTTGAAATTTCTGAAAATAAGGAAAGAAAAGACTATTTGGGGGAGAGGGAGTAGGCATACTAACAGTCGGCCAAGGATTTCCATGTCCTAAACCCTGGAACTTTGGACTATGTTACTTTGCAGGACAAAAGGGAGTTGGGGTTATAAATAAAACTAAGGTCTTTGAAAGAGGCATATTGTCCTGGCATCTCTCCATGGGCCCATTTTATTCACATACAGTCTTCAAAGAAGAAGAGGGAGGTAGGAGATCGGATCGGAAAGATGTGCCTTGAGAAAACTCTCAGCCTACCAGAGCTGCCAGTGCTGGCTTTGAAGGCCAACCGCTAGTCAAGAAACGTGGCAGCCTCAGGGCGTGAGAAACAGATCGCAGTGCACAGCCAGCAAGAGATAAATAAATAAATAAAAATATAAATATCAAATAACAAAGGGACCTCAGCCCTACCATGACAAGGATCTAAATTTTGCTAACACCCTGAATGAGCAAGAAATGGATTCTTCCCCAGAGCCTCCAAGAAAACAAGGCGAGCTGCAGATTCCTCGGTTTCAATCCGCTGAGACCCGTGCCGGGCTTCCAGCCTGCGGAAACTTACGGTAATACATTTGTGTTATTTAAGGCACCATGTTTATGGTCATAGAAAATGCAAAAGAGAAATGAATACAGTATTTAATAGGCAAAGGAGAGATTTATAAGACCCTATCACTTTGAATAAAACTCTCTTGAAATTTCTAAAAACAAGGCAATGTGTGACTCCTCCTTCTTGTGGGGTTTTATTTGTTTGTTTTTTGTATAGGTAGAAAGGATACCTTCTGGTTCACAGAGTTATCTATTGAATAAATAAATGTTTGCTGAATGTCTGTCAGGTTTAAAGACGTCACAGGCATTAGAGCATTAGCATTTGAAACTTAGAGTTTGACAGTAGATCTGCAATCACACAACACCTCTAATGCAAAGTACATATAATAATTACTACCAGGAAAATAATAGCAGGGAAGAGGAAACATCAATTCTGTTTTGGATTATCAGGATGTTCTTGACCCATCAGGTGGTTTCCAGAGGGATAATGACGAATTACTAGGGTTTTGTCAGATGGATTAATTGGGACACTGCTGTGGAGGAGTGGCATAAATGAACTATGCCATCGGTTACAATATACAAACCTATTTCAGTTTAAATTGGCTGCATCTTTTACTCTATGTTTAAATTACATCTGCAACACCAATGAAAGCTTTTTATTTAAACATTTCTAGTCAGAAAGCACTCATTACCTGAAAGGGCCATTGATTCTATTGTTCAACAGCTCATGTAACTGTTTTTAATTGATTTTTGAGAGAGAAAGAGAGATCCCCTTATTTATGCATCCTGACTGGGGATCGAACATGTAACGTTGG